>PISX010005994.1:8856-102019 GCA_004024625.1 Mellivora capensis | reverse complement strand
TGAAAAAAAAAAAAAAAAAATTCTGGAGCGCCTGGGTGGCTCAGTGGGTTAAGCCAGTGCCTTCGGCTCAGGTCATGATCTCAGGGTCCTGGGATCAAGTCCCGCATCGGGCTCTCTGCTCAGCAGGGAGCCTGCTTCCTCCTCTCTCTCTCTCTGCCTGCCTCTCTGCCTGCTTGTGATCTCTGTCAAATAAATAAATAAAATCTTTTAAAAAAAAAGTTACCATTAAAAAAATAATAATAAAAAATTCTGTAATCAGGGACGCCTGGGTGGCTCAGTTGGTTGGACGACTGCCTTCGGCTCAGGTCATGATCCCGGAAACCCGGGATCGAGTCCCGCATCAGGCTCCCAGCTCCACGGGGAGTCTGCTTCTCCCTCTGACCTTCTCCTCTCTCATGTTCTCTCACTGCCTCTCTCTCAAATAAATAAATAAAATCTTAAAAAAAAATTCTGTAACCAAAATGTCGTCTTATAAATGTGTGTGTGTGTGTATACACTTACATGTTATTTATGTTCTGGAAGGTATATGCTCAGGACATACTCATGAATTTAAAAAAATAAAACCAAGCAGAATCTACTCTGTCTTTTTTTGAGTATTTGCTACAGCAGAAATGAAGGCTACTTTGGATTTGGGTCAGAGCAGATATGATCTTTATTGCTACAGTCCCTGGACAACATCCATCTAAGTGCCTTCAAAGAAAGGACTTTGCTTTCACAAGGCTCACAGAGATAGGACTATTCTGGTTGAGATGAGACTTTTTGCTAAAACTCCTAGCCTGAAGCTATATGCAGTATCTTTATTAGGCTGAGGGAACAGATGCTAATAGGAATAAGTCCTTCCATTTCACAGTCCCGGTAAATGACAGGAAATGTGCCCAGGCAGAGGTCAAGCTTTATAGAATTTTAGTAGGAGGTCTGGACATTTGGTCATTTATTGATATGTACCCGTGACCCATTTTATTTTAGTAAAAGGATATTTATCCTATAAAGAAAATTAAAAATCTAACCCTTAGTAGCCTAACCTAAAAATTTTTAGAATTTTAATGGAATGTCTCTTCTGTTTAGCAAATTTTTAAATGTGAATATCAATAATACTTTTCTGCTTTGCCTGTCTGCTCTCCAAAAACTGAGTCAAAGGTAGATTTTATATCATTGTTAAGAGTTCAGTATTGGGATTTCCCAGTTTCACCCAGTTTATAATTTATAAAAACTATCTCCCAATTTATATACTTTGTGCTTTCTGTGGAAATTTCCAGTATTAGAATTGCTTTCCTTTTAAAATATGTTCTTTTCCTCTATTACAGGGTTTTTTTTTTCTTAGATATATTGACTGAAGTTTAATGAGAAGAATTGTGACCAGCTAGGAGAATTTTCGGCAAGGAATGGAATTAGCTCATAGCTTATTGCTGAATGAAGAAGTGTACAATCAACTAGGTGAAGTTCAAAAGGCAGAGTTTATTTTTGATTGGTTGAGCTATTTGGAGAAGCTCTTGCTGGCAACCAGCAGGGTGGGTAAAATTGCAAAAACTTCTTAGTATTTTTTCAATTGCCAGATGTTGTGTAAGTCGTTTGGTTTGCTTTTCTAAGTTCATTCAGAATAACCTAAATTAGCTTTCAAATGCTAGACCTTGTTAAGAGTTTATAATGATTATGGACATTGGGGAGGGGGTGAGTGCTGTGAAGTGTGTAAGCCTACCGATTCACAGACATGTACCCCTGGGGCTAATAATACATTATATGTTAATTTTTTTTAAAAGTTTATAATGAAATTTTACAAGAAATCTATTCTTTCAAAGAGCGGGAAGAAATCAATGTTTTTTGTATTACTTTAAAAATATATAAAAAGGGGAGCCTGGGTGGCCTAGTCGGCTAAGCATCTGCCTTCAGCTCAAGTCCTGATCCCGGGGTCCTGGGATCAAGCCCCACATCAGGCTCCCCGAGCAGGGAGCCTGCTTCTCCCTCTACCCTTTCCCCCTGCTTGTGATATCTCTCTGTCTAATAAATAAATAAATAAATAAATAAAATCTTTAAATATATATATATATACAAAAATATAAAAAACTAACTATAAACCACATTCTATTAGATTTCATTTTCATTATCTTCTTCACCTTCATATGCATGAAGCCCTTGTGTAATATATTGCTAAATATTGTTAAGGGAGTTTCACTTTTAAAAAGCTGTGATCTTTTTAAGGAGAATATGAATTTAAAAGTCTTTTAGTAAACATATTAACTCATAGGCTTTGAAATAATTTCCAAAAAAACCCCAAATCATTCATACTTTCAACTACAGTCAGCAGTTAACATTTTACCATATTTGATTGACTGATTTACTGAGCCATATGAGATGGTATTGCACCTTAAATACTTCTGCATACATCTCTTACTAAAAATGAGGGTATTCTTCTACATAGTAAGTGACACCATATGTAATGCAGAAATGGTACAGAGACACTACTCGTGGAGAAATTTGGAATTTAACAAGACAGAAATACATATACTAACAAATAGTTCGTTGTGGAAGCTTATGCTTTAGTGAGCACCTGAATACCTTTACTATTATAATGGTATTCTGTACTCCTTTTTCAGAAAGTAGGTAAGTAAAATGGAGTAACATTACTGGCATTTAGATGCATAAGTTTGCAAAAAGAAAATTGCACTAAACTTAGAAAAAGATCTGAGAGTAACGCAGTCATTCATTTCAAGGTCAACTCATGATAGATTATAGGTTGCTGCTTGTTTATACAGATATATATGGGGGAGAGACTTAATAACAAAGAGCCTCTGGTTATAGTACATATTTGCTCTACCTTTCAACAGAAGAAGAAAGATATAGAAGAAATAGAACCCTTTATCTTTCTTCACAGAGACTCCACTATATTGTGGCCCAGAAATTAATTTTTGGAGATATCTGCAGGGCAGCAAACTACCTTGTGTGGCACAGTGACTACACCACCAACTTACTTGTAATTTTTAGTCAAAATAATTTTGTATTTTTCTAGATTTTTTAATTCTTAAATATATGAAAGAAAAATCGTATTAGAAGATTATAATTCCACAATTATATTGACTTTGAATTCTTCTTTGTTACCTTCCTTTCTAGAGTGATGTGAAGGAGAAACAGAAGACTCTTGTTGAACAGCTCCTATCTTTGTTGAATAGCTCCCCAGGGCCTCCTACCCGCAAACTCCTTGCTAAAAATCTAGGCGTTCTTTATAGTATCGGTGACACATTCTCTGTTTACGAGACAATCGATAAATGTAATGATCTTATTCGTAGCAAAGATGATTCTCCAAGTTATCTTCCCACGAAACTGTAAGTTAAATTTTAAAACTGAACATAAAGTAGTGTTTCCTTATTGAATAATTTTTCTAAAGAAACCAAACTATTTGATAATTATTTTGAAACTGAGTACAAATTGTTTCGCTTATTTTTTAAATCTAACTTTTAAAAAAAATCTAACATTTTCCCATTGGTTGAGAGGCTATTCTAAAAAATATTTTAGACATATTTGAAGTGTTGGTTTAGGAATGAAAACTGTCTTACTAAAAATGTAGTATCTGGAGACCCATAAATGTAGAACACGAACTGATGGTTGCCAGAGTGGGGGATAGGGAGGGAGTTAAGTGAAATAGGTGAAGAGGATTAAGAGGTACAAACTTCTAGTTACAAAAACAAATAAGTCATAGGGGTGGAAAGTATAGCACAGGGAGTATCATCAATAATACTGTAATAACGTTGTATGATGACAGATGATAACTACACTTTGTAGTGAGCATTTTGTAATGTTTATAATTATTGAATCACTACATTGTGCACTTGAAACTAATATATGTCAGCTATTAAAAAAGAAGTGTTTTAAGGATAAATACAAAAAAAGTCTTAGCAGTTGAGTGTTTAAGAAAAAGGTATTTTGAGTTCTTCACCTCTTGGGTTTTCTTTTAATTTATTAGCTCTTAGCAGTAAAAGTTAATAGTAAGTACCATATAGAAACATACTCTTCTAAGCTCCTAAAAAGAACAGCTTAGTTTCTTTCTCTATAGGATTCAGTTCATTTTTTCATCTGTTATTTTAGAGAAAGTCATTTGCCATGTATGGTTCCACAATAGTAATTTTACAGAAATTTCTGTTGATCTAATTTTTAGCTTATAACAGAATGTATTTTCCCATGAAGTTTTCAGACTTCAGACTTGATAAGAATATTATTTCCTGTTTTTCTTACCTTGTATCTTTAAGATTATCTTTGATTAGCCAATATATGCCGGTCATTATAATTGAATAGATTCTGGGCAATTTTGTACTTTAAAAGTAAAATTAAATAGTCACTTTTACGTAGTCTAAGATTTTTTTTATTCCTGTTTTTTCACTCATGATTAATTTCTAATCTAAATGTTGTTTCAGTGCTGCTGTGGTATGTTTGGGTTCCTTGTACAGGAAGTTGGGTAGAGTACTGGTTAACACCTTTACTGATACAGTGGGGAATATTCTTAAAGCTATGAAGAGTGCAGAGGTGAGTAACCACAAGTTCAACCAAAGATTAAAAAGATAAACTATAATTTTTATTATATCAAAAGGAAAAGAATAAAAAGTATTTTATGGTTTTGTGTTTTATGGTTTCTTGAGCCAACAGAAGTGCTTTACCTCTGGTAAGCATACATAGGTATGTATATAAATATATCCAGAAATATTTCCTAGAAATATTTCTAGGAGATGTACATATCTCTTTTGTATATTAAATCTTTATTAGAAAAACAGTAATGCAATTTACAATTTTGGATAAATCCAGATTGGCAAAAGCTTCAAGTATTTCTCTGGCAGACCCATCCCTGCTTCATCCTCTCACATCACCTTTTCCCCTAATACTAGTACTATAGCAAATGCTTGTCGACAAAGATCCAGATACATAGTTGGTAACTCCTGGGTACCTGATGGTTGGAGTAGTATTCTACCAGAACAGAAAAGAGTAAGGAATACAATCAGGTTGGGAAAGAGCATGGAGGATATAAGTATGACCAGGATCTAGTTGACCTTTTAGTTGTCAGAGGAATATATTCTCAGCTTTAGCCTTATTGATTTGTGATCATTTACCACTGTGGAATACCCTTTGTTTTTGTAACTGTCTCTTCATTTGTCTTCTAAGATACTGTAATTTCTTGCCAACTATAATTTCATTAATCTTTTTTTTTTTTAGATTTTATTATTTATTTGAGAGAGAAAGCACACACAACCAGGGGGAAGGGTGGAGGCAGAGGGAGAAGCAGGCTTCTTGCTGAGCAAGGAGCTGATGGGGGGGCTCCATCCAGGACTCTGGGATCATGACCTGAGTTGAAAGCAGATGTTTAACTGCCTGAGCCACCCAGGTGCCCCTCACCGATCATTTTTGAAATTAAAGCATTTGTATATGTGTTTATCAAAAGTTTTAAATCTGTCATCCCTAATATTTAAGGATAACTCAGCACCTTTAATTTTTTTTAAGATTTTATTTTTATTTATTTGACAGAGAGAGAGACATCGAGGGAGGGTAATACAATCAGGGGGAGTGTGAGAGGGCAAAGCAGGCTTCCCACCCAGCAGGGAGCTTAACGTGGCATTAAATCCCAAGATCCTGGGATCATGACCCAAGCCAAAGGCAGACACCTAATGACTGAGCCACCCAGGTGCCACTCAGCACCTCTAAATATAAAACAACATACTAGTTCTTGTTCTAACCTCACCTAGAGAAGAAGTCTAGAAAACAGCTCTGAAATAATTTTTTAAAATGCTATCTAGTTGCCCACACATTTTTTTTAAAAACTATTTATTTATTTTAGAGGGAGAGAGAGAGAGACACATTTGTGCACCTGCGTGCACAAGTATGTGCAGTAGGGTGGGGCAGAAGAGAGGGAGAGAGAAACTCCAAGCAGATTTCATCCTGAGCAAAGAGCTTGACACAGAGCTTGATCTTGAGACTCTGAGATAGATCACGACCTGAATTTGAAAGTTCATATGTAAAATATAAATTTCGAGAAAAATGTAACTGATTTGGGGTGCCTGGCTGGCTCAGTCAGTAGAGCCTGCAACTCTTGGTTTTGAGTTCAAGCCCCATGCTGGGTGTAGAGATTATTTAAAAGAAAAAAAAAAAAAAGAATGTAGCTTATTCAAGATCTTTCAGAAGTTAAGTCCAAACAAAAAACTAGTGATCAAATCCAGTCAGTTCTAAGCAGTGTTTTGCTAGAAAACTGAAGAAAGTGATTCAGCAAAAGACATTGTTAACATCAAAAGAGATTGTAAAATTGGGTTTTACTTAAAAGGAAATGTTTGTAAGAACTTTTATCTGCTGAGGAATGGGCACTTTAAACTTTTTTTCCCCGGGTGCCTCGGTGGCTCAATTGGTTAAGTGACTGCCTTCGGCTCAGTTGATGAACCTAAAGTCCTTGGATGGAGTCCCACACCCGGCTCCCTCCTTGACAGGGAGTCTGCTTCTCCCACTGACCTCTCTCCTCTTATGCCCCCCCTCTCTCTCTCTCAAATAATAAATAAACTTTTTTTTTCCCCACTTAACTCTCTTAGTTAAGCCAAAATCTCTTTAGGCCTCATGGTTAATGGGATTACTCTTTAAGTCTCAGAAATTTTCAAGTTATTGCTGAGGATTTTATTTCCTGCTATTTTTTTTATCTATATGACTTTGTAGATCAGGTACTACAACAAGTTGGAGATGACCAAAGAGCTCCCACCTTTGATTCATGCCCTTCAGTAATAGACAACATAAAGTTGGGATAAAAAGAAAGTTCAGAAGTTTCACCTTGAGACCCAGTTGGTTACGTCCACCTGTTAATTACTCATTGTTGTGCTCCTTTGGGCAAAGAAAATTAATAACATTCCAATGAAAATGATACTTGATGTTGATCTTTGTTTTCCCCCAACTTTAGTTATCTTTAGTGGCCTTAATTTCCTGGGACATGGAAATCATTTGGGGCATTTATTAAAATATCAGTGGTATAAGCAGTGACTGTTATTTGAGTATTTCTTTTTTTTTTTTTTTAGATTTTTATTTATTTATTTGACAGACAGAGATTACAAGTAGGCAAGAGAGGCAGGCAGGGAGAGAGAGGAGGAAGCAGGCTCTCCGCGGAGCGGAGAGCCCGATGCGGGGCTCGATCCCAGGACCCCGCGATCACGACCTGAGCCGAAAGCAGAGGCTTTAACCCACTGAGCCACCCAGGCGTCCCTGTTATTTGAGTATTTCTATGTATCAGGCACTGCGGTAAATGTTTTCCCCACAAGGACTTATTTACTTCTCACACTGGCTCTATGGGGTTCATCTTATTCTCATTTTATAGATGGAGAAATAAGTAAGAACAACTTAAAGTCACACAGGTGCCAAGGATCAGAGCCAAGATTCAGCCCCAAGTCTTTTTAAGTCCAAAGCCCAGACTTTTGTTCTCTGAGTTAAACTACTCAGCCCAATAAATGCTAAAATATTAATGGCCATAAAATCTATTGAGCATTTACTGTATGTCAGGCCCTATTCTCAGCATTTTGCATATAGTAACTTGTTTGATCTTCACAACAACCTGTGAGGTGGATATGTCCGTTTAAAAGGTAAACGCTTTTGCCCAAGGGCACCTGGCTGCTAAGTGCTGACCACTTACCATGTTACCTCATTAATAGCAACCATTTATTTAATGTTTAACAACATGCCAGCCTTATGCTAGGATTTTTTTATATAATTTCACTTAATCTTCGCATCAACCCTTCGTATTGTGTTGAAATATTATAATATGTACACATACCACTTTTCAAATGGTTAAACACTTCATAAAAGTACAACTGTTAATGTTTCTTGATGTTAGATGGGTTGGTTAGTGTATACAGATATTGAAGTATTTCACTAGTATATGAGAGAAATTTTAATGCTTAATGCTACTTTTCACAGTTAAATTTTTTTCTTAAATTTTTTCTTTTTGGTAGTCTCAAGGTCGATATGAGATTATGCTTAGTCTGCAAAATATATTGAATGGACTAGGAGCTGCTGCTACACCTTGCCACAGGGATGTTTATAAAGCTGCTAAATCCTGCTTAACAGATAGATCCATGGCTGTTCGTTGTGCTGCTGCAAAGGTAATATGGTATAATAAGCAGAATTTCTCAAAATAAATATAAAGAAAAATTAGTATCCCTGTTAATAGGTACATGATCTCAGAGTATAATCTTGGTAGTTAGCTCATCTTACTTTAGCATAGGAGGAAACTGAGGTCCAGAGAGTTACATGAATTTCCTAAGGTCCTTCAGACCTTGTTGGAGGGCGGGGAATTCAGGTTACCAGACTCTGAGTATTTCTTTCACTCTACTATGTTTTATAACCTGAAGTTTACATGTAAAGTTTATGTATTTGAGAGTGATTTGTTTTTATCACGCCTTCTTTTTCTTTTTTTTTTTAAGTCTGGGATTTAGATTTTGATATTTTAATTTCTTTTGAATATGTCACTTTCTGCAAGCTAGGAAACAGAAGCAAAATAAAGCAGTTTAGTCCTGTGCAGATCTAGGCCAAGTCTTGTGATCTTCAGAATTATCATGGCCTTCCTAATATAGTTGGTCAGATAGGACAGTAGAGTTGCTTATGTTGTAATTATTCTCACAACTGCTCATAGCCAACAGATTGGTTCCACAGACATATTTCCTAACCTACTTAGAATGGGTTCTCCTCCCATACTCTGTGGACACATTGTTTTATATAGTATAATTTTTATGACTTTTAATAAGTATTCATTTGTTGTCTCTGCAGTCATTATTTAGATACTTTGGATTTGTATATAATTTTTTTTTTTTTTTTAAAGATTTTATTTATTTATTTGAGAGAGAGGCAGTGAGAGAGCATGAGCGAGGAGAAGGTCAGAGGGAGAAGCAGACTCCCCGTGGAGCCGGGAGCCCGATGCGGGACTCGATCCCGGGTCTCCGGGATCATGACCTGAGCCGAAGGCAGTCGTCCAACCAACTGAGCCACCCAGGCGTCCCTGGATTTGTATATAATTTTTGTTAGAGCTTGATAGTTTCTATAACTTATGTAGATCTGAACCGGACATTTACATTTTATTTTTCATTAATGTCTGTGTTTTTTTGTTTTGCTTTGTTTTGTTTTCAATTAAATAGTGTCTCCTTGAACTTCAGAAAGAGGCCATCTTTATGTGGAGTACAGACTTGGATAGTGTGGCCACACTGTGTTTTAAGTCCTTTGAAGGTTCCAATTATGATGTGCGGATTTCTGTTTCAAAGCTACTAGGCACAGTGTTGGCTAAAGCTATAATTTCTAAACATCCAGGATCAGGTAAGATTATATAATTATTTTCAAAGTGTCTATTGTAATTTATTCCCAGTTGGTTTAAAGAAACATAATGTAGTATTACTACTACCCATTGTTAATTTTGAAAAGAGGCAGGATATCTTATAAATCAATTTTAGTTTATAAACTTTGGTTAGGTCCCAAGATTTCATTTTCAAATAAGTCAGTAAAAATTTGAGGAAAAAAATAAACTCTTGAAGAAATGTACTTTATTCAGTCATCATCTTTACATTATGGCCTTTACTTTTGTTTTTTTAAGTAAATTGTTAATTTTATCCAGTAATAGGTATGATCTAATCTTGATTCTTTTTTAAGCAACATGAATTTGATTACCTATATTCGGCTTGCCATTTTCTAGGTTGGTATAAGGGAGCAGTGATGTAAATAATCCAAACAACAGGTATTTAAATTCACTGTACTTGATAATTTGCTTTGTGTTACTTTTTATTTCTATGCTTCTAGGCAGTGAAGGATGAGGTATTTTTGAAAACAAGAGAATTTGCCTGGGTTTAATCAACAGTGTATATAAAATATTGATGAGTAACTGAAAACTTGCTTTATCATTCTGTCTCCAAAGAATAAACAGTCTCACACAAATGAAAATGTGTTTGTTCTTTAGAAATTTAACTACTGAAACATCTGTGATCAGGAGTATTAGCATCACCTGGAAGCTTGTTAGAAATGCAGAAACTCGGGCCACACACAATTTACTAAATACAGATTCTCATTTGAACAAGATCTCCAGATAATTCATGTGCACATTAAAGTTTAAGAAGCATTGCTGGAGAAATTGTTTATAGTTATATAAAGGGAGTTTTTTTTTTTCAAAAGCTAATGTTTTTAACCAGAGATGGGAGAGGACAGGAAGTACAGCATGTCACAGTCATCTGTGGAACATTATCAAACTTATAGCCCCCTCACTTTCCAATTGAGATTATAAATAAAATTTATAATAAGAAATTTTTATTTTTATTATGGTTTTTTCTAATCTTATAATTCAGTAAGACTTTCTAATTTATTGGGAGGCAGGGGAAAGGTGAATGGGAACAGGTCAGGAAGTCACCAAAAGATCCCTAACCAGAAAAATGTTGTTCAGGACTTTGAGGGGGTTAAATCCTAAGCCACCTAAGAAATTGAAATTGGAAGAAATGTTTAATCAAATCCTTTTTATATTTTTTTTCAAAAATTTTATTTATGTATTTGACAGAGAGAGTGGGAGAGACCACAGGCAGGGGGAGCAACAGAGGGAGGGGGAGGCAGACTGCCTGCTGAGCATGATCCCAGGATTATGACTTGAGCTACCCAGGTCCCCCTAATCAAATCCTTTTTAAAAATGTAAATTGCTCATTTCTGTAAATGAACCATTAGCAGTAGCACACAGTTTCAATAAAAACAAGCAAAATGTAGAATTGCATAAGTTATGAATAAATATTTAAATATATATGCTTCGATGGTAGTTCTGAATTAAACTAGCGTTTTTGTAATCAGACTAAGCAAAGTGAAGAATCAACTTTACCCACAGTAAAAATCCTTGGCCTAATCTTTTGTTAGAAATTCTATCATCTTGCCTCTGTAAGTTTTAGCTTACAAATAATTGAGTTATTTTTGTACAACTAAAAAGTGATCTAGATACCGTAATAGATTTTTTTACGGTCAGGGACTAATAACAGCATAGTGCTTAATAATTTAGAAAACAAATGGAGTGGAGGTTAGCATACTCAACTACAAAAGATTATGAAGTACGGAACTGAAATGATTTTCTTAGTAAAACTAACAGGTTTCAGACAGGTGATAGGTTATTCCAAGGCACTTAAAAAGCGGGGATAGAGGAGCACCTCAATGACTCAGTTGATTCAGCTCAGGTCATGATCCCAAGGTCCTGGGATCGAGCCCATGGTCAGGCTCACTGCTCAGTGGGGAGCCTGTTTCTCCCTCTCCTCTCCCTCTCCTTCGCCCTACTCATGTGCTTAAAATAAATAAATAATAAAATTTTTTAAAAGCAGGGATTGATATGACACTTTCTTATCATTGGAACAAGTTGCCAGGAATTTATGTGATTTTTTAATATATATAATTTAATATATACCATTCTCTCACTTGTTCAAGGATATTGCTCTAGGAATTCTCCTCTCTCATATACCAGCTTTTACCTCTCTATTGGATTATTACCTACAAAAACATCCTTCTGTTTCTGCCATTTTTAAAAGAAAAAAATTCTTGTATCTTCTCAGCCAGTTGGAGCTCCATTTCTCTTCCCTTTGCATTAAAGTACCTTAGAAGAGTTCTTGATAGTGTCTTTAGTTTCCCTCCAATCATATCTTTCAAACCCACTTCAGTTAGGATTTCCCCCCCATTCACTCCACCAAAACTATTTTGGTTAAGGTCATCAAAGACCTCCATGTTTTCATTCATTCATTCATTCATTCATTCATTCAATAAATACTTGTTTATACTTGGGATCTTTTCTGAGCACATGGGATATGTTATTGAACAAAACAAAAACCCCTGCCCTTTTTGAGGTGATGTTTGTACTCAGCCACCTAAAGCGAGTGGGCAGTTCTCAGTTGTCTCACTAGACGTATCAGCAACATTTAAGTCAGCTGATTATCTTCCTTGTCTTTTTTCACTGTGCTTATATAACTTCATTCTCTCTTTGTTTTCCTTCTTCCTCACTAGAAATTCCTGTTTCATCTTTCTTGTTGATTCCTTATCTTTATAGAAGAGGCCCCTTGCCTAATACTTGTTCTTTTGCAGTATGTATATGCTTATCCTCTTGGTGATCCTATCTAATCTAATGGTTTAAATACCATCTATATGTCAGGGATTATTGGATCTATATCTTTATTTAGCCTGGGCACCAAGCTCATATCTAGCTGCCTATTTGACATCTCTTTGGATATTTATTTGATGTTTCAAATTAACTTTTCCTGAAGGGTATACCTGATCTCTCCTCCTCTAGAACATACACACGCCTATTCTACTTGAAGGCTTGCTAATCTCAGTTGATGCCAACTCTGTCCTTCCAGGTGTTCAAATCAAAATTTGTAAAGTCACCCATGATTCTTACCTCTCACACTCAATAGCTTCTCTACTGGACAATCTTAAAACATACCCAGAATTGGGACCCCTTGGAGAATTGGCTAATTATGGGGTTGGTGAAGGAAATGTCTGAAGATGACCTTGGAACATACTGTTGTGTCAAAAAAATTAGGTGCTCCACTGGCCAGCTCTTTGAAGATAATTCCACTGGTCAAATCCAAGACAGTATTAGAAGCAAAATTAATAATGACAAATGGATTATATCTATTAAATAAAAAAGAAATCTATGAGTGCATACTGAAAGTAAGTAAATAAAGGAGAAGGGAAAGCCCTTTTTTACAGTAAAATGTCAACTAATAAAGATAGAAGGAATGATTGTTAGATAATGACCTTTTTGCAGTCATTGTAATAATTTATGCAGGTAGGAATCCTCATTGGATGGAATCCTCGTTGGATGAAAGTTTGATGGGTTACAGCATATTTTTATTGTCCTAAAGTATCACCACACAAGTTACATAGTAATTATAAAAGGAAAGTTGATATTTTTATAGTGAACAGACCTGGCAGACAAACCTTATTCAAGTGTTCAAGTATCCTAACACTATCATAGGGACAGACTGATCCCAAGCTGACAGTGCGTTCTGATGCTACACATTGCATAGTTCTCCTGCCAGAAATTCTGAGGAAATACTAGACAGACTCAAATTGAGTGCTGTTGTATAAAACAACTAGTCATGCACAAACTCTTCAAAAATGGAAAAAGTGATGAGAATATTGTCAGTCTAGGTAAAGGGTACATGGTAGTTTATTTTACTATTCCTGGAGTTCTTTTTCTGTTTTTTTTTGTTGTTGTTGTTGTTGTTGTTGTTTTTAATGATTTTATTTATTTATTTGATAGACAGAGATCACAAGTAGGCAGAGAGGCAGGCAGAGAGAGAGGAGGAAGCAGGCTCCCCGCTGAGCAGAGAGCCTGATGTGGGGCTCGATCCCAGGACCCTGAGATCATGACCCAAGCCGAAGGCAGAGGCCCAACCCACTGAGCCACCCAGGCACTCCTGCAGTTATTTTTGTAATGTGATTTTGAAACTTTTTCAAGTAAAAACTTAAAAATACACGTTTATGCAGACTCTACTCTTCTGCAACCACCTTGATCTAAGCCACCATCACCTCTTGCTTGAGTTACTAAATTGCTTCTAGTGGGTTTCCCTGCTTCTCCGTGTGCCCTCTTCTACAGTCTTGTCTCTGCACAGAAGCAAAGTGACAGATTATAGCACTCCTCTGCTTAGGCTCCTTCACTGGTACCTCACTTCACTTCACATCCCTATGATAATGATCTACAAAGACCAGTGCCTTCTCTTTCCCTATGCTTACACTCTGGCCTGTCCCCTACTAGATTCCTCCATTGCTCTGTTTGCATAGCTCTACTTGAACCCAGTATGCATCATATCCTTCCCCAAGGCCTTTTTGCTGTAGGTATTTCCTCTGCTTAGAACACTTTTTCTCCAGATACCTGTATGCCTGATTCCCTCACTGTCCTCAAACTATGTTCAGATGTCACCTTTCCAATGAATCCTACCTTGACTACCCTATTTAAAATCGCAAATATTTCCCCCAGTATTCCTGAGCCTGAGCTGCTCTGTTTTTTGCATGGCTTTAAACATTGTCTAGCATATTATATATTTAGTCATTTATTATGTTGTTTATTCTTTCCTTCCTAGAATTTATGATTCATGAGAGCATGGATTTTATACTGTTCACTAATGTTTTTCTCCCAAATGCCAACATAGATTTTTCATTTGTTTCAGATGGTTATTTCCTTTTTATACTAAAGAGTAGGTTTTTTGCTCATCATTTTGATTAATGGAAGTTTATTTCTCTACTGTGTATGACTTGAACCAATAATGAGAGTCAGAGCTCATGACCATCATTATTCGGAAGAATAAAAGGGAGGGAAGTGTGTATGTATGTGTGTAAGAGATCCCTAGATATTCACAGGAAGAAAGTCTGCTATGTCAAACTACAAACAAACTTGAAGACACATTCTGCCCTAACTGATCTCTTGATTATTGTCGCCTGAGAGCCAACTGATCATTTTAGTAATATTTTGGTTTGATTTTTTCAAAGACTAAGGATATAACAAAAGTTGTACCTGCAGTTGAGAATTGTAAAAAATAGGATATGATGGTCACTTTATATAAGTTTCATTAAGAGCTGTAGAGTATTTGGAAATATGAAGTTATGATTTCAGCATTTTTTAGTATTTAAAAAGAATTTTTAAAGCATTTTAGACTTTTAAAGCTGTAAGCATTTTCATTTGTAGAGAGCAAGGGCAGTTAATGTTTTTTGTTTTAGAAGACGGTTATCCTGGTGCACCTGGGTGGCTCATTTGGTTAAGCATCTGTCTTCGGCTCAGGTCCTGATCTCAGGGTTCTGGAGAGTGTGTTTCTCCCTCTCCCCCTGTCCCTTCCCCTGCTCGTGCTCTCTCTCTCTCTCAAATAAATAAAAAAAAATTTTAAAAAGGTTAGACTTCTAACTTCTTTGTGGAAAAGAGGGCCATAGGAACACCCCATTTGGCTCAGGTCATAATCCTGGGGTCCTAGGATTGAGCCCTGTGTCGTTGGGCTCCCTGCTCAGCAGGGAGCCTGCTTCTCCCTCTCCCTCTGCCTGCCTCTCCCCCTGCTTATGCTGTCTGTCAAATAAATAAATAAAATCTTTAAAAAAAAAAAAAAAGAGGGCAATACAGCATAATTCCTAAGTAGCTTAGTCTTTAAGATGTCATTGACATACTTCATAGTCCGTTGTGATTTGACCTCTGAACCCTTGTATAACTTTTTGTATGTTAATGTGTGTAATGTCCTGTCAATTTTGCATTTTGTTTGGATTTTTAGTTTATTTTTGTTTCTATTAACGTGTTTACCAAGATCGTGCAAATCAAGGTCTTGCATTAAAATTTTAGTCTGTAAAGTAAGAATCACATGTTTTGTTTTGTTCTTTGTTATAGCAGTCTCACGTCAAAGCATTCGCAGATTATCTCTGGAGGAAGTTCTGGAATTACTAGGAACAGGGTTTCTACGTGGAAGTTCAGGATTTCTTCGAGCCAGTGGAGATATGCTGAAAGGAACCAGTTCAGTCAGTAGGGATGTTCGAGTTGGAGTTACTCAGGTTAGAGTCACAAATGAGTATTTACGTGTAATGCTCACTGGCCTATAATGAGAATTTTAGTATCTGAATACTCTGGGCATAAGTGATACTGTGCAAGGTCATCACTCCTGCTCTCACATAAAACAGAGATGGTAAGGCCACTCTTTGAAAGCTAGATTACAAGTAAGAAAACCTTAGTTACCCAAAAACCAATGAAATAAGACATTAGTCACCATGTGTTTTAAGTTCCTAATAATGGGAAATCTTTTTTTATTTCCTTTGAAATACAAACGTTTTGTCTCTAGGCCTTTTGTGTTTATGTGCCTTACAGTTTAACGTGTTTCCCTTTGTGCTTTTGTGTGCTTGTACAGTTCAGATGTAAGGTACATGTTAGGTACGTATTATTCAGTGTGGGAAGTACTGTATTTCCATTTTGTATGGTATCACCTCCTAAGTGAAGATCATAGCATATAATCTAAGCCAAACCTAGGAAAAGTATCTTAGAATAAAACAACACAGAGGGCTTTGTATTATTTTCTAAATGCCATTGTGGTTCAAAGCAAATGTGTATTTTTTTTTAATTCACACAGGTCCTCAAAATGTTTTATAGATATTAGATTTCTTGAAAACGTAAGATGTCCCAATGTAATTGTAAGCTGTATTTCTAGAACAGATTACATAAGAAAACTATTGTCTTTGTATCTTTGGGATGAGACCAACCATTAACATTCATGGAAATAAAGAGCAGTGATTCATTACTGTGAAGTTTTCCTTTCACATTTCTAGAACTAAATTCCCTTAGAGTTATGGTGTTGGAACATATTTAATTCTTACAGTGTGTTCACGTTCGATTTGGGTTTTCTTGTTCAGAATATTGAAGAGCTTGAATCCTTTGTTCAGAGGAGCCATAGACACAGTCTCCATATTAGCTGGCTATGCTGATTATTCTGAAACTTGGTCCAGTCTGACCAAAATAAAAATGCAGTACAAATGAAATCCCAGTTGAAAGACTGTATACTTCAATTTGGGCTTAATAGAGACAGAAGAATACTGTTACATTTATATTGTTATATAAAGTAGCTATAAATGAGGAAAGAATAAAAAAATTTATATATTTTGTAGAAGAGAAAATATTAATATAGAATTAAAATTATTTCATTTTGAAGATAAAATCTTTTCTTTTTTTAGGCTTATGTGGTATTTGTTTCAACATTAGGAGGAACATGGCTAGAGAAGAATTTTGCTGCCTTTCTTTCTCATGTCCTAAGCCTTGTGTCACAGTCGCACCCTAAAGCCACCCAGACTCAGACTGATGCTGTCTGCGGTCGTCGTTGTGTTTCATTTATCCTTCGAGCTGCTATAGGAGGTCTTCTTGGAGAAAAGGCTCAAATTGCTGCTGCCAAGGACATTTGCCAGGCTATTTGGAAGTTAAAGAAAGTTGTGGGTATGGATTTACTAAGATACTCTGTTTTAACAATGCTGAAGGAATTGACCTTTTGGAAAAGCTAGACTGGCATGTAATATACTAAATGAATTTAAAAAATGCTTTTGTGATAGATGTCAGTTGTTTTAGGGTAAAGTTGTCAATATATAGATGAGACATAAACTAACACATAAGTATCATATATATATAGATAGATAGATAGATAGATATATCTTAAAGGCTGGTGATAATTCCTCAGAATTCATAATCTTCCTCTAGAGGTTGATAAAATGTTTTCAGAACAATCAGTTAATCTCAGGGGCACCTGGGTAGCACAGCCAGTTAAGCGTCCAACTCTTGATTTCAGCACAGGTCATGATCTCAGGGTTGTGAGATCAAGCTCTGTCTCAGGCTCCTCACTGGGCTGGGTATGGTGCCTGCTTAAGATTCTCTCTTTCCCTTTTCCTCTACCCCTCGCCCCCTTAAAAAAAAAAGAGAAAAACAGTTCATCCCAGTTCCTGTACTATTTTAAGTCGACTCTATTTATCTTGTATACCAGTGAAGTTGGAATATTTTTTTAGTTTTCTATGCATTCTCCCTTTCAGTGCCACGTGTAATAGTAATTAAGGGATTAATGTCAGGTTGCTTGAACTGAATTGGTTATATTAGGTCATTTCTTTCTCAGAATTGGTGTAAGTCCCCATTGTAGTATTTCAGTTAACTGCCTTAAGGATTTCATGTACAGAGAGAGGTGGTATTAATTTTTGCCTTTATATTTTCTGCTTCTAACACCCACCCCCTATAATGTATTTTAGTAAAACATTGACAAGTAGTTAAATCTTACGTTTCTCTCAGATGCTGTGATGAATGAGGGTAATGTTGAAACCCGGATTGGCTCCACAGATGTAATGGCCAGCCAGCATATGCTGGTGTGTGCTTTACAAGAACTTGGAAATCTCATATATAGTCTTGGCACCACAGCTGCACCTTTACTGCAGGATTCAAGTGCAGGTAGCTGTTGTTTGCGACTTGTCTGAATACCTTGTTCTTACTTTTATTCTAGAAAATTTTTTTCTGAGGAAACAAGTCTTTTTCATATAACTCATTTATTATAGATTCCACTATAGGTTTGTTAGAGATGTTTTGTGAAATATAATCTGGATTATTAAGAATATGTATATATTTGAGTGTTTTCTTTTATAATTAAAGGTTGTTCACTAAGTCACACCTAGTCCTCCCTTTCCGAAAATATTTAAGATAACATGGAAAAAAAGAAAAGCAAACCTGAACTCTTGTCTCTCATCTGCAGTGAAAACATTAATTTCTATGTGATACAAGTAATTCACTTCCTCAAAGGTCCTTTCAAGCTGTCTCCATTTTCTTTTTCTTGGAAAATTAATCTCTTTGAGATAATTCATATACCAAAAAGTTCACTCTTCCCATTTCCCCTTTCCCCAGCCCCTGATAACTACTAATGTATTTCCTGTCTCTATGGATTTGCCTATTAGGGACATTCCATATAAATGGAATCATACAATATGTATCTTTTATTTAATCATTTTAAAAATACAGTTTTGGGGACGCCTGGGTGGCTCAGTTGGTTAAGCGGCTGCCTTCGGCTCAGGTCATGATCCCAGCGTCCTGGGATCGAGTCCCACGTCGGGCTCCTTGCTCGGCAGGGAGCCTGCTTCTCCCTCTGCCTCTGCCTGCCACTCTGTCTGCCTGTGCTCACTCGCTCTCTCTCCCTCTCTCTGACAAATAAATAAATTTTTTTAAAAAATACAGTTTTGATGGCTTTTGTCCTTTAACTGTGGTACATATTTCCTGCTAACTGAAGCTTACATTATACTTGGTTTGTAAGCTCTTTATCCCATATAATTTAGCAGTCAACATGTACTGTTACATATTTTGATGAAGTTGTATACAGCAAATGTAGACTTTTATTCAGTGGTACTCCACTGTATACTTAATTGGTTAGTAGCCCATTGAGGATCTAGCAAAGCCTCAGTTTTGTTCAACATTTTGTTCTCAGGCAAGAGTGTTATGGTACATAGGAAGCATACTAATTATGTAGATAAATGTGTCAAAAGAGATTTTTGTAAAAAGAAGAGGATGGAGCACAGTGTGACATTTCTTTTTAAGGTGTTTTTGTTATGCATTGATCATTTTTAATTCCTAGTACCAAATGAATAATAGTCTGAAGATATAAAAGCAGAACAGTAGCTTATTTAGGAAATAAAATTTTTCTTTTGTGTATTAAACCAGTTTTCGTATTAGAAGTAATTCTTGTATATAAAAATCATTTAGGGGCACCTGGGTAGCTCAGTTTGTTAAGCGGCTGATTCTTGATTTGGCTCACGTCTTGATCTCAGGGTCCTGAGTTCAAGCCCCGTGTTGGGCTCCAAAAAAATCACTTATAATTATGTATCTTTTTAAGTCTTTTTTTCTATTCTGATTTGGCTTTTGATAAAGATAATATATTTTATATCCATGTAGCTTGCTTATTCTTTTGACTGTTTTATGGCTGTTACTTTATCTGTAGAGCTAAGTCTCTTATTTTTTTTTCTGTCCTTCTAGGTCTTCTTGACAGTGTCATTTCAGTTATTCAGCACCCTAGCATTGCTGTTCGACTAGCAGCAGCTTGGTGTTTACACTGCATTGCTGTGGCATTACCTTCTTACCTAACACCTCTTTTAGACCGTTGCCTGGAACGGCTTACTGTACTTAAGTCTTCACCTGAAGCAGTGACTGGCTTTAGTTTTGCCGTGGCAGCTTTGTTGGGAGCGGTGAAACACTGTCCTTTAGGAATTCCTCATGGAAAGGGCAAGGTAAAGATTTCATTCTTCACATACAGTAGTGACATTTCAGTTTTTTTCTAAAAAACATCATCATCTTTGTGTTTATCACCCAGTCAAAACCATGCAGGACAACTTTGAGAAATCAACTATATTACTTAATTTTTAAATATTATCAAATGGTTGCTGTGAAAAACAAAGGGATAATTAAAAATGTCTTATCCACACTTAAACAGGAATGGTTTCTGTGCTTTTTATTGGAAATATCTCCATTTAGTAACAGGATTTGTTCCTGGGGTTGTGAGTTTGAGCCCACATTGGGTGTACAGATTACTTTAAAAAATGAATAAATTAATAAATAAAAATAATAAATAAAATTGCATTGTAAAAATAAAATAATATTGTAGAGGACAGAGCTGCAAAGAGCTATATAGCTCTAAAATCAAGAAAGTTAAGTAAAAGCCCCATATGTTAAATTTGAATGGAAAATACGACTATGAACTGATTTCCCCCCCCCAAAAAAAGTACTTAAATCCCCACTCTGTCCAGTGACAAGACCTAAAGCAGTGACAATTTAGTAGTAAGGAAAAGCCCTAGTGCCCAGATTATGGCTCTAAACACCATTTTATGCAAAAGGGAATTAAGGCTCCATGAAGGAATGGCTGCTTCCAGATCTGGGGCAGGAAAGGCATAGTGTGAACCTGAAATATCTTATGCCAGAGAATAAGGAAGTCATCGTCCTGTGTTCACTTTAAAAGCATACAGAAAATTAAAAAAAATAATAAAATAAAATAAATAAATAAAAGCATACAGAAAATAACTTAAGGGTCTCCCACTGACCAAAGTGGGATAATGTGTACATCAAAAATTTAAAAATAAAAGAAAAATGGCAACAGTGGATTGCATAAATAGGAATTGTGAGTTATCAGAGAATGTTGTTTGACAGTGAAAGCCTTTGTAACCTAGGCCTTAAACACAAATAAGTACTTTTGTTTTAGGGTTTTACTTATTTATTCTAGAGAGAGCAAGTGAGGGAGAGAGAGAGAGAGAGAGCGAGAGCATAAGCAAGGGAAGGGGCAGAGGGGGAGGAAGAAGCAGACTCCCCACCGAGCAGAGATCACCCTGAGCTGAGCACAGATAGTTAACCAACTGAGCCACCCAGGCGCCCCCATATATGTACTTCTTAAGAATTAAATCACCATTCCTTGCTTTCTCACTATCACTCCTACATCATTGTTAGTATTATATTATATCTGCCATTTAGCTTTTGCAGAAGAATATACCATTACTTCAGAAGCTGTAAAACTTTTTGAGTATTGCCAATGTCACTTGAGTAAGGTGATTGACAACTAACATATTCTGTCATATGTTTCTAAGTGAAGAATTGCCATTGCATGTACTTAATTAGATTTAGTATCCTCAGATCATACTTGCTAGGCAGAAAGGATTGGCTTATTTTATCCTTGTTTTTATTGAATGTTATTCATTGATTATATTGGCTTCAAGTAGTCCTAAATTAGTAGTAAGTTGGTTGGTTGTTTTAAAATACACTAGCCTTCCTGTTCAGAAAATTTATGTGCTAACTCATAATACTTGCTACTTTTCTAGAGGTGTTTGGTAACAGAGTTGTTTTCCCAGACATAGTAGGTGCCTCTTGGACTCTGTACTGTATAAGCATGCATTATCCATAACATATGAAATAATCTGGTTTTTCCTCTTTTGTTTTGCCTATTTCATACACTTTTAAAGTATAATACTTTCATGAGTCCCACTCTACTGTGAAACTCACTTCAATGTGAAACTATTTTAAGGACTTTTAATCTCTGTAGTATACTGCCTCTAGAAAGATTATCAGACATTCGAGTATCAAAATGGAATGCAAATTTTTAAAAAGAGAGATCCCTGGGATGCCTAGGTGGCTCAGTTGGTTAGGCGTCTGCCTTTGGCTCGGGTTGTAAACCTGGAGTCCTGTGATTGAGTTCTAAATTGGACTCCTTGATCAGTGGAGAGCCTGCTTCTCCCTCTGCCTACCACTCCCACTACTTGTGTTCTCTCTCTCTCTCTCTGACAAATAAATAAATAAAATCTTTAAATAAATAAATAAAAATTTAAAGAGGAGATTCCTGTAAGAAAACTTCCTCTGGCAATTACAGATTTAAGATAATTGTTTATAGTCGAAAGTAAATTCAAATTCTGTGCACCTTGACTTGAACAGTTGTACAATGTCATCATATGTGCTCTACAAAGAATTACAGGGTTGTTGTATACAACCCTGTATGCCAGTATTTAACCTTGAAACTTAACTTTTTTTATAGTTTTCTCTGATGTTGTCCTATGATGTAGTCTACATGAATGACAGTCCTTTATCACTTACATTTGTTATATGTAAGAGTTCATTTTTCAAGAGATTATTAATTGCTGTCTTTTAGCCAGTAACCTATAAATTGATATGCTTCTTTATCTTATTCTTCCATATATAAATAGATTATTATGACATTAGCAGAGGATTTGCTGTGTTCAGCTGTACAAAACAGTCGTCTTTCAGCTCAGCGCACACAATCTGGATGGCTGTTGATTGCTGCTCTGATGACATTAGGTAACAACAGTCTGTGGAAGGTTTACATGACTATGAAGTACTTTGTGTTTTCAGAATGTAAAATACTGTAATGCATGATTTGTGGAGACTTAATTTTTAGATTTGTTCCAGAATTTAACTATCCACGCAAACATTTTTCTGTTAGCAGTCACCTTAGGAAGCCATATATTTACTCCATCCCTCAGGATGTTTTCAGATCTCCTTTTTTGAAAGTCTTTTCAAAACCAATTTATGGGGCGCCTGGGTGGTTCAGTGGGTTAAAGCCTCTGCCTTTGCCTCGGGTCGTGATCCTAGAGTCCTGGGATCAAGCCCCTCATCAGGCTCTCTGCTCAGCGGGGAGCCTGCTTCCCCCTCTCTCTCTCTGCCTGCCTATCTGCCTACTTGTGATCTCTGTCTGTCAAATAAATCTTAAAAAAAAAAACAAACAACAACTTATGAGCCTTAGGTGGGATAAGCCAATTTGATCACCTTTCAGAAAATCATTGACATCCATCCTCAGGAAAAAAAAAAAATCTCTACAATGTAAGGGTGGAGGAGAACATACCATAGACTGTGAGACTGTGACTCCCAATTCTATGATTATTTTAAGAACTGGTAATGCCAATAAGGTAGTTGAATGGGATAGGGCTCACTAAGTTATATTTATTAAAAATCAGTAATTATTTTATGGTCATTTATTTATGTCCTGTAAGTTTGAAACTCATTTTTATTGCTTTATTAAAGTTATATTTGAAATCTATTTTATAATTGTATCATTTTTTGCCAAGATATAAAACTGACTAGATTTAACTAGTAAATCATTTTGACACACATCTTGAAGTAATTCGGTTTAAAAGGAGCTTAAATTAAAATAAACAGTCATAAATGAAGAACCACTTTAAATATTGTTCTTGAGATGATTAAAGAGGTTTATTTGACTATATCAGGGTTCAGCCTGTGAGCCAAATTTGTCTTGCCAACTCTTTTATACAGCCTCTAATCTAAGAAGAGTTTCTACATTTTTTTTTTTTGAGTTTCTACATTTTTAATGGTTTAAAATTTAGACCCTGGCATAGGTTCATGTTACATTTCATGTCATATTTCACAAAGTGATGGGAATAATATGGTCAAGCCTTTATTTGCTTTTGGCTGAGTGTGTCATGTCTGCCATATTGATGATCTTGGTTGATTAAAGGAGAAAATAGGCTACTTAATAAATGCAGTATTTCAAAGAATAAATTTTTTCAGAACAAATTAATTCCAGCAGAAGAAGACTACAAGAAATCCCTTCTCTTTTAAAGAAAGAGATTAGGGGCACCTGGGTGGCTCAGTGGGTTAAGTGTCTGACTTTGGCTCAGGTCATGATCTCAAGGTCTTGGGATTGAGTCCTGCATCAGGCTCCCCACTCAGAGGGGAGTCTGCTTCTCCCTTTCCCTCTGCCCCTCCCCCCACCCATGCAGGCACTCTCCCTTTCTCTCTTTCAAATAAATAAAGTCTTTGAAAAAAAAAAAAAAGATTAGTACGTATTTTATTGTATATTCATAATCAATGTACAAAAAAGGATAAAAATTTTAAATTAAATGTTTTGGGGCACCTGGGTGGCTCAGTCAGTTAAGCATCTGACTTTTGGTTTCAGCTCAGGTTATGATCTTAGGGTCCTGAGATCAAACCTTGTTTGCATTCAGTCTCCGTGCTCAGCATGGAGTCTGCTTGTTCCTCTCCCCATGCTCCTCCCTCCACTCATTCACTCTCTCTGGAATAAATAAATAAAATACCTCTTTTTTGTTTTGTTTTTTAATTAATGCTTTGGGGCACTGGGTAGCTCAGTTAAGTATCTGCCTTCAGCTCAGGTCATGATTCTGGGATTGAGTCCCACATTGGGCTCCCTGCTTAGTGGGGGACTTGTTTCTCCTGCTTCTACTTGTGTTTTTCTCTCTCACTAACTCACTCTCTCTCTCAAATAAATGAATACAATCTTGAAAATTTTTTTCAAGATTGTATTCATTTATTTGACACAGAGAGATCACAAGTAGGTAAAGAGGCAGGCAGAGAGAAGGAAGCAGACTCCCCACTGAGTAGGGAGCCTGAGGTGGGGCTCTATCCCAGGACCCTGAGATCATCAGCGTAACAACTGAGCCACCCTGGTGCCCTTAAAATGTTTTTACTTGCTCTGTCTTCATGGGCTTTATTCTCTTGTTATGCGTTATTACTTCCCTTTATTATCAAATTTAGAATATGTTGCTAGTAACCTAGCAACTTTCAAAGGGCATCAGTGATGTTTTTGGTCTTAAGTGTCATTATGAACTCATAGATTTTTCTATATTTATGTGTTTCAGTCCATTGCAGTCATTATGCCTTTTGATCCTCAAGTTGTCTCATCAGTAGAAGTCCCTTAGTGCTGGTTTATGTGTTCTTTTAACATGAACCTGGTGTTCTTTTATAACGTGTTTTTTTGTGTGTGTTTTTTTTTTTTTTTTTTTTTTTTTTTTTTTTTTTTTTTTTTTTTTTTTTTTTTTTTTTTTTTTTTTTTTTTTTTTTTTTTTTTTTTTTTTTTTTTTTGGCATGATAAGATGTCTCAGCTTTTAGATTTTCTGCCCTAGGCTTGCAACCAGTGTTTTTCCAGGGAGTCCTTATACTTTTTTATGGGAAATAATATGTAGATGACAATCTGAGTGCTTCATTAATTTTTGCCTTGGAGTTTTAAAAGCTTTTTTGCATTTTCACCATTTCCTTTACCATTTACAGTTTCCATCATTTAAAATATATTCACTGTGCTGAACTAACATAAACTCAGACCACATTCGAATCTATTCTTCAGATTTTTTAACCTTTTTTGCTACACTTCGCACTTTATCTGATACCACCTGAAACAACTTGGATTTACCTATATATATCTCTACATGTCTTACAGATTTGTGGGTGGCTCATAAAGTATATGGTTTTTATTAGGTATATTATTTCTGGTGTGAATAAACTTACTCTCATTTGTGTTTTAACTCTGTAATTACTATACACACATTTTTATGTAAGTTAGTTCATATATGTCTCTTGATTTTGACATCTTGATCCTTTGTGGGAAAGAGTTACTACACCGTTCACTATTGAATAAGTGAGATATCTTAAGGGTTTAATGGCAGATATTTACGAAACTTAACTGTAGATATTTTCAGTGACTGCATTTTTTTAACAGACAAAATTTTCCTTTCAGAATTGCCTCTATCCCAACAGCCATTCAGTATATATGAATGTGTATGTGCATGCACACATACACTCACATATACAAACCTTATGGTCACTTATTCTTAATGGCCTTATTCTGATTTCCTTAATTTATTATAATTCTAGAGGTTTATTTATTTAATATTTTTAAGATTTATCTATCCATTTGAGAGAGAGAGAGATAGCACGAGCACACACGCACAAGCTGGGGAAGCTGCAGATGGAAATAACGGTCAAGAAGACTCTGCTGAGCATGGAGCCCAACATGGGGCTTAATCCCATCACTTTGAGATCCTGACCTGAGCCAAAACCAAGAGTTGGAATGCTAAACTGACTGAGCCACCCAGATACCCCTCGGGGTCTTTTTAGTACTGCCTTAAAGGAAGTAGGAAGTAGTGAGCAAAAGAGCGTTGAATTACTCTTATTTTGAATTACGCTGTAGGAGTTAGCATATGCCTTTTCTTAAAAAGCAAGCCAGGGGAAGAAAAAAAAAGCAAGTGAGAGGAAAAATGGAGACATTAATTTTGTTTTAATCTACTATAAATTGCATGCATAAAAAAAGATTTGTTTGCAATTGCCCTTTCATTTTGCCATTACCTTATCCTATAGTATGCAAATTGGGCAAATTTTGAATGATAATTGCATAATGTCAAACATTGATATATAAACTCATATAAACTTCAGAAAGGGTCTAAAGAGGTAAATGCTATTATTATCTCCATTTATAGATGACAAAATTAAGGTACAAAGAGGTTAAGTAACTTATTCAAGTTTATGTAGACCAGGGTATTAACCTAGGCGGTCTTCCTCCAGAGCCCAGTGCAGTTAGTTCTATGCATGTTGCTTTACTACAGAAGAAAAACATACAACTGGCACAACATAGAAATTAGAATAAGGAGTACTTAGAATTTTAAGATAACCCAGACTTGTAATTAAAAAAATACTTTGGGAGAAAAGCTGCGAGTTTTTTATATTTCCTAGTTTTTCTTTTTTCTTAATTGATAATACTGCCAAATAAAAATACTGTCATTGTACATTGCCTTTCATTACTGAGTTTGTATATTCATGATCTCTTTGTTCATAAATGTTACTGACCTGAAATCTTTTTTTAAAAAAATTTCAGGGGCACCTGGGTGGCTCAGTCAGTTAAGCATCTGCCTTTGGCTCAGGTCATAATCTTGGGGTCTTGCAATCAAGCCTTGTTGGGTGCTCTGCTCAGAAGGGAGTCTGCTTTTCCCTCTCCCTCTGCCTCTTCTGCATGCTCATGCGTGCACATTCTCTCTCTCTCTCTCTCTCTCTCACTCTCAAATAAATAAATCTTAAAAAGAAAAAAAAGTCCTACCATGGATATGAGGCCTAACTCTTAAAAAAAATTCCAGTCAGATGTACCACATCTGATTTTTGGTCTGGAACAAGTTGCTATCAAAAGTTAACATTATTTTTCGGTATACAATGATACTTTTTTACTGAAACAATAGTACCTTGGATTTACATGATACGGTATAGTTTTTCAGGGTACTGTACAGCATGTTCTATCATTTAAACTTGACAAACCCTTGGAGACAAGGAGTGCAGGTGGTGCAAGCTTCATTTTATAGATAAGAAAAACAATCTCCAGGTCACAACCCTACTGGAAGAGCTGATCCTAGAGTTCTTTACGGTTCTTGTTTTTCTTTTTTGTTTTGTTTTGTTTTTGTTTTTGTTTTTCCTCCCTGTACTCCACAGTGCCTTCAGGTAACAATTCATTCAGTAGTGGTACATTTGTTGTAAACAGAAGGTAAGAAAAAGAGAAAATTGCAATAGTGGATTAAAATAAGTTTATTTTACAAGGGAAGTTCTTGCTTATTGAGTTTTTAAGAGTAACATTGGGGTTTTTATAAGTGATAAGTTGAATAAATTACAGGTCCTGCAGTTGTCAGTCATCACCTTGCTCGACTTCTCCTATTGTGGAAGTGTGTCTTTCCAGTGTCTCCTAAAGATCTAGAAACAGAAAAGAGCCGAGGAGATTCATTTACATGGCAGGTAACCTTGGAAGGACGAGCTGGTGCACTCTGTGGTAGGTATAGTTTAATCTTTGTTTCTCCCTTTCCTTTGGCTTTTTCCCACTCTTTAACTTTTCCCATATTTATATCTTTAATGACAAAAATATCTACTTATGGTGGTTTTTATAATTGGACATAATTAATGATTATAACAGATACATGATAAACCAAATTTTTAGAATTCCTGATCTTGATTCTTAGATGTAATCTAGTTGAGAACTCTCAAGATTGTTTTGTCTTAAGCAGGCATCCAAGAAATATTAGACTTGGATTTAATTAGCATTAATTAAGTATAGTTTCCATTTAGTTTTTTATATATGAAAGTTGTACCCTTATATAGTATATGAACCATTAAAAAATAGTATCTGCCGTGAATATTTGAACTAAGGAAGTGGTATTTCTGGAAAGACATGGAAACGTTGATTTTGGTTTTATTTGTTTATTCATGGCATTTTTACTCTTAAAAAAATAAAATAAAAGTTTTGAAATTAATCTTGAAGCTCAGTCTAATTTTAAAATACTCATTTTATTCTACATGTGAAATAACTCCTTATAAAAAATTATGTGTTTCAGGTAACATCTGTAAGAACCTAACAATGCTGGCTAAAATGTCATCATGGTTCCGCAGAATTAGTGTAGAACTGGCAGACTTGAGGTTCTAAGCTAATTTATTCTTCTACTTCTGAGCTCAGGGGTTGAGTAAAACCCCAGAAAAGCAACATTTTGTTAACTTGGTTGTTGGTCTCTTTTAGTGATTCTAGAAACTGTGTTTTTTTTACCTTGACTAGACGTAAAAAAATTAGCCTCCTTTTTATGCTAGAGTTTCAAGATTTTTTGTTTGCTTTTAGCACATTTCTTTATTCCTCTAATAAAAATGCAAATGCTGTACCATTAATGAGTGCTTTTTTCATGGTTCTATTACATTCTGCGAAGTAAAAGTCTGTTCTATTTTTCAGCTATCAAGAGTTTTGTTTCCCACTGTGGTGATCTCCTTACTGAGGAAGTAATTCAGCGTCTTCTTCCACCACTTCCTTGTGCTGTGGATTTGCTAATTCAGTAAGGATCTTTTGATTAGATTTGATAAAAAAAAAATTTTTAATAGCAATCAGGTATCCTCTGACCATGTAATATATGCTTAATACATTAATAAGGCCAAGTTTCTATGGTTGGTGAATGATTTTCCGATTGCAGTCGAAGGCAAACATTTAGTTACATGATTTTTTTTTTTAGGCTAGGAACTTGGGAGAAAATGCATATTAAAGGGGAAGGAAAGTTACTTGGTGGTTATTGTATCTTCCAAACAGATTTAACCAAGAAATTAAATATTAAGCCTGTTAGCCTTTTCAGGTATGCGTCCTATTGGTTTGTTAGTGTTATTCTGTGTTCGTAAGAACCAGATGCTTGTTAACAATTTTAGTTTTTTGTTGTTTCTATATTTCATAAATTTGACTTATATGCTAAAAAATCATAGAGAAAATCTAATTATGTAATGAGCATTTGTAATTGCCAAATTAATGTATAGTTTTTAAAAGGTAATTAAATAAAATTTAGTATATTACAGAAAAATAGATCAAAGATATAGCTTATATAGTATGATAAAATGAACACCTGTGCATCCAACACAACTAGAGCAGGGGTTAGCAAATGTTTGCTGTAAAGGACCAGATTGTAAACATCATAGACTTTGCAGGCCATATAGTCTCTATTACATCTACTTAGCTTTGTTGTAGCTCAAAAGCAGTCATAAATAATCTGGAAATGAGTGAATGTGGCTATGTTCCCGTAAAACTTGATTTACAAGAACAAACAATGGGCCAGATTTAGCTGTCCTTAACTAGAACATTAATAATACTATTGAAGTTATCTGTGAGTTCCTGTCTAATACCATTCTTTCCACTTTATTCTAAAGGTGATCACTCCCCTGATTTTTGTCATTCCCTTGCATTTTTAAAAGTGCATCACATATATATGTTTCCCTAAAGAGTGCATTATATAGTTTCACTTGGTTTTGGTCAGGTATATGGTATATTGTTTCTGAGACTTACTTTTTTACTCATCATTGTTTGTAAACTTCATGTATAAGTAAGTTTGTTCATTTGTTTTGGTTGCTATATAGTATTTAATTGGGTGTGTAGATAGCAACTTACCTACTTCTGTCATTGAAATATCCAAATATATATTTTTATTATATATTATATAACCAAATATATATATTTTCCAAAATTTTTGTATGTTTCTTTTGATAGTATATACAAGTGCCCTTTGATCCACTTCTTCACTAACACTCAGACATCATTTCTGGCCCATCCAGTAGGTATAAATTGGTATCTCATCATGATTTTAATTTATATACTGATTCCTGATTATTTGTCATTTTATATATTTATTAGTTCTCATTATTTCCCCTTCTAGGAATTCCCTGTTAATGCATGTCTTTACCTATTTTTAGATAAAATAGTTTTGAATTAACAGACATTCTTAAATGTCAAATTTATCAATCCTTTTTTGGTTTTAAAAAAATCTTTTTTCAGGCACACCTGGGTGGCTAAGTTAGTTAAGTGTCTGCCTTCAACTCAGGTCATGATTTCAAGGTCTTGGGATGGAGCTCCCTGCTCACTGTGGGGGCTCCTTACCCCTCTGCCCCTCTCCCTCGCACCCCCACTCATGCTCTCTTTCTCAAATAAATAAATAAAATCATTTAAAAAAAAACTTTCTTCAGAGGTCTGAAAAATAGACTGTACCTGGTATTTTTGTTGTGGGAAATTTTTTTTTAAAGTACATATTACATTTCCTTAATTGTTCTGACTATTCAAGGTCTGGTTTAGGGGGGTTTTTTGCTTGTTTATTAGTTAGATTTTTTCCTAATGATTTTCACAATGTATCTTTATCTTCAAATTTTTTGGCATAAAGTTCTTTATAGTATTCTCTTACCTTCTTAATCTCTGCCTATATCTGTCATGTCCCTTTCTCCCTTCCCATTAAGTTTTCACTATGCCTTCTGTTTTGTTTTTCCTGATCTATCTCTTGAGTAGTGTATCTATTTTATTAATCTATACAAAGAATGACTTAGTTTATATTGAGGTTTTTTTTCATTATTTATTAATCCTTTCTTAAATACTTACCTTTTTCTAACCCCTTAGTTTTAATGCTAATCTCACTGTATTTCTCTTAATTCTCCTAATAGAGGCTATGGCTATAAATTTCCTACTAAGGTTCCAGTTATTGAACCCCCCGCCTTTTTTTTTTAAGATTTTACTTATTTATTTGACACAGAGAAAGATCACAAGTAGTCAGAGAAGCAGGCAGAGAGAGAGGGGGAAGCAGGCTCCCTGCTGAACAGAGAGCCCAATGTGGGCCTCGATCCCAGGACCCTGAGATTATGATCTGAGACAGAGTCAGAGACTTTAACCCACTGAGCCACCCAGGTGCCCCTAGTTATTGAATCCTTAAAGTAATGAGACTCATTGTTTTCATTTTTTCAGTTCTAAATATTTTAAATTTCATTATAATTTCTTTGACTTTACTTAGAAGTATGTTTATAAATTCCTACATGTATAGAATAGTTTTTAGTTTATAGTTTTGTTAGTGATTTTTAACTTAACTGCATAATTATATTTAATGAATATAATTTGTGTATTACCTCTACTTTTATTTTCATTTTTTTAAACTTGTTTATTTAAGCAATCTCTACACCTAGCATGGGGCTCAAACTCACAACCCCAAGACGAAGAGTTGCATGCTCTACCAGCTGAGCCAGCCAAGGAACCCCTATTCCCTGTCCTTTTAAATTTGTCAAGACTTGCTTATAACAAATGTGTTTTGTTAAAAGTTCTGTGTTCCGTCTGTCTTCACTAATTTTTTATCTACTTGAGCTATCAGTAGTTGAGAGTGAAGTGTTCAACTCTTCCACTGTGATGGTGGATTTATAATTTTTTTCTATAGTTTTGTTAATTTTTGCTTTTTCATATTTTGAGACTAGTTAATTGGGTACATAGAATTATATCCTCCTAATGAATTGAATCTTTTATCATTATACAGCTTACAGATAATCTCTTTATCCTTAATAATACTTCTTGATTAAAATCTAATTTATGGGTTATTAATATGTGTGGTATGTCTTTTTTCTTGGCACTGTGTTTTTAGGTGTGTCTCATAAATGGCATATAGTTGTCTTTTTTAAATTGAATTTAACGGTCTTTGCTTTAAACTGGCAATTTGTGGATTTCTTTATCCAACTTGTTATGTATTTTGTTGGTTCGTGCCTTTTAGCAGTTCTGAAAAAGTGGCTGTTATCTCTTCAAATATTGTCATTTTGCATTCTTTTTAACTTCTTTTGGGACCCCAGATAAATTTTGAATCTTTTTATTTTGTCTTCCATGTCTCCTCATTTTTCTAATATTTTTTCCTCCTTTTATTTCTCTGCTGCATTCTGGGTAATTTCTTCAGCTCTCTCTTCCAGTTCACTAATTCTCTTTTCAGCTGGGTTTAATCTGACATGCCTTTGCCTCTTCCAGGACTTGGGATCTGCCAGGTCTTGGCAACCCCCTCAAGAGATTTTTATTTTATCTACCCTTACCTTGCCATGAACATAAACTCAGTACAGATTATTGTGTTGGTATTGGTATTTGTGTTCCCACCCTGATTTTACCTCATATTTTGTTTCATACTTTTTATGTTTGTTGGAGGAACCTGGAGGTGTAGCCTTGGAAAAGTCCCTTTCTGCAAGCCTAGCAATATAGGTTCTTTTATCTAGGATCCAAGTGGATTTATAGCTGAAGGCCCTCCAAAGACTCTGCACCCTCCTGATAGAAGCAGAAACCACTGGTAGTGCTTTCGTAAATTCTTATTGTGTTTTATTCGTCTTACTTACTGTAAGAAAAAAAAAATACATGCACACATATCCCTCTGAACTAAATTCTGTTGTATTTAAACCAGGTAAATGTGGAATTTTTAAAAATATAGTTCATAATTTCTTAACTTCTTGTTAATATAATTGAAATTGTTTTTATATGCCATCTATAATTTTCTTATCTGGTTTTAGAGAAATTTTTAAAATGTAGTAGATTTTATTCTTAGCTTCATAACTAAAAAATTCTACCTAGGTTTTATAAATGTTTTCTTTATGTTCTTAACTGTACTGAATGATATAAACTGGTACCAACTTTTTAAAAATACAGTGACAACTCAGAAATTAACTCATTTCTCCAGAAACTAGAAATAGTAGGTATCAGTTTTCCAGAAAAATACAAATGAATAAACATTGCCAGAATTCTTAGAGTACCCGGAGACCTCATGCTGTAACAATTTAGTGGATTTATTCCAGTGGCACACTAAAAGTAACTCCATTGTATTTTGGTGTTGCTAAAAAGATGTAGACCATACTCCATTTGATAACATGGTACCTTACAAAGATCAGTAATCCATTAATAAATATTTTTTAGAAGAGTGAACATCAGTAAAATGATGCCTTAATACCAGTAGTGGAAATGAATAGATTAAGAAGTACATAGGGGCGCCTGGGTGGCTCAGCGGGTTAAAGCCTCTGCCTTTGGCTCAGGTCATGACCGCAGGGTCCTGGGATCGAGCCCCGCATCAGGCTCTCTGCTCAGCAGGGAGCCTGCTTCCTCCTCTCTCTCAGCTTGCTTCTCTGCCTACTTATGTATGATCTCCGTCTGTCAAATAAATAAATAAAATCTTTTTAAAAATTTTTTTAAAAATAAAAATTACATGAAAGTGAAGGAAATAAGAGATTTTGTGATTGAAACTTTTAGGGAAACACTGACTTGGCTTGTGCTTTATTAAAAGAGAATCTGGGGTGCCTAGGTAGCTCAGTCAGTTAGGCATCTGCCTTCAGCTAGGGTCATGATCTCAGGATCCTGGGATCGAGTCCCACGTGAGGCTCCACTGCTCAGTGGGGAGTCTGCTTCTCCCTCTGCCCCTCCCCCTGCTCATGCTTCTCCTTCTGCCTCTCCCCCTGCTCATGCTCTCTCTCTCTCTGTCAAATGAATAAATAAAATATTTTTAAAAACTAAAAAAGAATAGGAGAGAATTTGTTTTATGATCTTTGCATATTTTGATGCTTTTTTTCCTATTTGGTGATGGTATTCCAGATCGTTTCAAACAAAAACTTGGATTTTACCTACATATTTATTTTTCCTGTTTGTTTCCTTCCATATATGATTCCTTTTCCAAATAATAGACTTTTATTTATTTATTTTTTTTACAAATGCCAAGTTGTAAATTGTGGAATTTAGTAAGAGTTTGTTTTTAGACAAAATACTGATGGCCTTAGAGATATAAGTTGAATATACAGTTTTGTTGTATAAAGTGTGATAGAATACATGGTAGAATAATTTCCATGTGTGATACTTTATAATAACTCGCATAACTTATCATCACACATTACTTTTTTAAAGGAAAAAAGGAAACAAAAGCACTAATGTTTACTAATAATACATTTAGCTGTTTTATATGTCAACCTATTCGGTGTTTTTATGTTATATAACTTACACATTTAAGATACACCTTTTTTTTTTTTTTTTTTTTAATTTTAAGGCTTTCTTCAGTGCTAAGAACATATGGAAGCACTTTGAAAACACCATCAGTAGTTTATAAACAAAGGCTTTATGAATTACTGATTTTATTACCTCCTGAAACCTATGAAGGTATGTGCTTTAAACCAAAACGTTTTACTGTTTGTGGCTAGGACAGTGCCTGGAAAGTAATAACCCAGATGAATGAATGAATGATACGATGTTTATTAGTACCTTATTTCTAGGAGGTTTAGTGAGTTCAATCTTAACTATTATATTCACCATTATACAGTAAATAAAGTAAATTTTTTTAAAACCTACTTTTTAATGTCTTGCTTTCTTTTCTCCTCTGGGGAAAAAAGTCCCTAGAGTTCCACCATGTGGAAGAGAATGAGTCGCAAAGACTGGTCTTGATTCTACTCTAGGATTTGGTACAGAATATATAATGTAAGTCTATTAGACATTTGACCATTTCTGGTTTCCTTCTACATTGATGATCTAATGCACACATTTTATTCCACTGTTCCATTCTTCACTGTGCCCAAACAGAAACTTAATACTGAACTACCAATGTATAATTGATTCTATAAAGTTTAGAGAGTAGGTTTTGCCTTTATTGGGTTCAAATATGACCTTAGATTACTGGTATACTATGATTGGTAAAATAAACTTGTCCCTGTTTTAAAATTAGTCCTAAAAACTTTCTTGTAAATTTAAAACACAGTTTTAAGAAAATATATTGCTACTGCTGAATTACCTAAGATGCTTGTTTTAAGAGGTGAAAGTTGTAAATGGTCTCCATTGGGAACTTCATATTTTTTTAGTCTTAATAGTTTTCAGCCAAACATATTAAGTTGATTATTACTTCAAATCTGCTCCTTGTAAAAATACATTCATTGGCTTGTATCTATTCTGCAGACAAATGCAGTGTAATAAATACAGTAGTTCAAAATATTAACCTGTAACTTCTATTTTGGCCTTTATTATTATGTGAGTGATATTGTACCCACTGCCTTTCTTCCTGGTTCACAAATGTACCTAGCAAAATATTTATTACAAAGTAATAAATGTAGTATAAGAAGACACTAAATGTAGTATAAGAAGAACTGGAAAAAATTGGGTAATTGTATCAAGGGAATCATTTCTGTATGTGAGGCACTGTGGTAGAAATTGTATATATTATTATCTCGTTTATCTTAGGATAATAGAGTGAGCTGGTTACATTTTCCTTACTTGACAGATAAAGGCATAGAGAAGTTAAAAAAACAACTCAAGAACATATATGTAGTAAATAGTGGAATCAGGATTATAGATCTGCTTCATACTGTGGTGCATACCTATTTACAAATAACCTACAAGAGACTTAACAAATAGTAAAGGTTTAGTAATAGGTCCTTCTCACTATGTACTATCTCTTAGTATAAAAGAGCTACCTGCCAGATAAAAAAGCCCTAGAGATAATTTCTGTGTTCCATACCTCCGATAGCTGTCAGGTTCTGGCAAAAACAATTCTCTTTAGACAATTATATCAATCATACCATATTTTGGAGTTTATTTTCAAACTACAGATTAAAAAAATTGATTTCTTTTTCATGTCTTCATTAAACATAGAATACCAGAATTTCAATTTAAGATCTTAAGTGTATCTTCTAATAAATGATAATGTAAGTCTGCCCTTAAAAGACTTAAAGAAAAAAACCAAAGTCTTATACTTTTTTCTCAGAATTGGAGTTTGGGAATGCAGTCAGAAGTCCTAAAGGAATAATGAATGTAAAGTGTGTAGATTTTAAATCAGTTCCAGAGTGTTCACTGGGAGACAAAGTCAGGAATTACTATAAATTTCTTGAAAAATAGAATCTATATTTACCATCTTTATCTATTTCAAGTGTATCTATTTATCTAACATTACTTAAAGAAGAATTAGTTCATAAAAAAGTGAAAATATGGAGGTATTAATAGTTTTATGTTTGTTTGTTTTTTTTAAGTCTTTGTTTCTTTTAGGTGGGTATTTTCCTTTTTTTTTTTAAGATTTTATTTATTTATTTGTCAGAGAGAGAGGGAGAGAGAGTGAACGAGCACAGGCAGACAGAGTGGCAGGCAGAGGCAGAGGGAGAAGCAGGCTCCCTGCCAAGCAAGGAGCCCAATGCGGGACTCTATCCCAGGACGCTGGGATCATGACCTGAGCTGAAGGCAGCTGCTTAACCAACTGAGCCACCCAGGCGTCCCTAGTTTTATGTTTCAACCAAAAATAATAATTTGCCATTTTGTGGTTATCATTTTTCCATCTTTAAAACTATAGAAATAAAATTAAGGATTTTTTTCCTTAAAGACTTTTAATTTTTTTAATGGCATTCTGTTTTAATAGATTTATATGTAGGGGGCATAACAGAACTTTACCATTAAAATATGAGCTGACATTTAAAATAATGCCTCGGGACGCCTGGGTGGCTCAGTTGGTTAAGCAGCTGCCTTCGGCTCAGGTCATGATCCCAGCGTCCTGGGATCGAGTCCCACATCGGGCTCCTTGCTCGGCAGGGAGTCTGCTTCTCCCTCTGCCTCTGCCTGCCACTCTGTCTGCCTGTGCTCGCTCTCTCTCTCTCCCTCTCTCTCTGACAAATAAATAAATTAAAAAAAAATAATAATAATAATAAAATAATGCCGCATCATACAATAATAACCTACAGTAATTTCTAAGTCTTTTAACACTAAATGAAATAGTAGTCTTTATATATCTCATTAATTCAAAATATGGCTAAGTAAAGAAACAAATTTAAAGTTCTGATGATATTGGTTGTTACAGTGAATTGTCAAAAAGTAAGTTTATAAGACAGAATAAGAAATTGCTTTTGTTACGTGGGACCTATTTTTAAGAATGTAAATGACTTTTTTTCTATGGTTGTCCAGCAGATGCAGACTTTTTTATGCTTAACTGACTAACCACCCATGGAAGAACTTGAATGAGACTTAAAATATATCTACTAGTTACAACACATAGACTTTACTTAGATCTTGATTCAAACAAAAGCAAACAAAAACAAGCATTTATGAGACAATTGAAAATTTGAACGCTGAATGGGTGTTTGATGTTTAGTGTTTTTGAAAACATGATATTAGAATTGTTTAAAATGTCCTTAGCTTTCAGTGATACACAAGGAAATACTTATAGATGAAATGATATGACTTCTAGGGTTTACTTCAAAATAATATGGGAGGTGGTGTGATAGTTGATGGAGGTATAGTGAAACAGAATTGATTCAGCATGTCAAGCTGCATGACAGTTGTATGCTGAAGTGGCACGGAGTTATGTCTTCTTCTGTATATGTTTGAAATTTTCCATAATAGAAAACATGTCCGGGGCACCTGGCTGGCTCAGTTGTTAAGCATCTGCCTTTGGCTCAGGTCATAATCCGAGCATCCTGGGATCAAACCCCGCATTAGGGTCCCTGCTCAGTGGAAGCCTGCCTCTCCCTGTCCCACACCCTCTGCTTGTGTTCCCTCTCTCGCTGTCTCTTTCTCTGTCAAATAAATAAATAAAATCTTTTTTAAAATAAACAAAAATAAAAACATGTCAAATGTAAATTTTTTTAGGCTGTGGTTTTTTTAAATAAATATCATTTATCTGTTTTTGTATTTGTCTTTTTTTTTAAAATTCTGTTTTTGTCCTTCGTGTCATTTTATTTAAAATGATGGTAGTATTTATTCATTATCATAAAGTATATACACACACATATTTTGAGATGTCTTTACAGTATCTATTCTTAGTCTTGTGACCAGTAACACCAAGTTGAGCCATTTGTTTGTAGCATATTTTTTAAGGATGAAATATAATCTTTGGCTGAAATAGATTAAAGTTAGCTGATGATTAGATTAAAGTTCTGCCTGGGTTTTGTTAACCCTGTACTCTAACCAGTTAACTGCTTTTAATAAATTGCTAATTGCTGTTTTCTGTAACTCAACAGGAAACCTTTGTGCTCTCCTCAAAGAGCTGGCTGCTGACTTGACTGCCTCTGATATACAGTTGGCAGCATCTGCATTTTTACTTCCACCCCTCTGTCATCAGGATGATCTTGTGATATTAAGTCCTTTGCTACAAGAGACTGACCATAGATTTATTGAAGAGCAGGTATAGTCATTTTTCAATAAACTCTTGGGTTGACTCATTCTGTGAACAGTCATTTTAATACCTTTATATATTTGTTTTGTTTTGTTTTGTTTTAGCTCCTGCTTGGTAATGGTATTGCTTGTGGCAGCTTGGAGTATGACCCCTATTCTATTTATGAGAAAGATGTAGAGGGAGATTCAGTGCCTAAGCCCTTACCTCCAGTACTATCAGTTATTAGCTCTGCAGTCAAGCTCTTTGGAGTTGTATGTGCTCATGTGGGAGAAGCTCAAAGGTAAATCATCTTTAGTAGTTCACATATCCTGAAATACAATATTTAAGGATTGGTTATTGGTTAAGTAAATGCATAATAAAGAACTGATGCATAAGAAAAATGTCAGAAGTTCTCATTATTGTGGTGCCTGGGTGGGTCAGTCAGTTAAGCATCTGACTCTTGGTTTCTCAGGTTGTGATCTTGGTCATGAGACTGGGCCCTGCACCAGGCTCTGGGCTCAGCACAGCATCTGCTTGAGAGTCTCTCCCTGTCCCCACCCTGCACTGGTTCGAGTGCCCTCTGTCTCAAAGAGTTCTTATTAGTATAAAAGAGTTCTTACAGATGACAGGTGTAGGTGTGATAAAGGCTCTTGTTTAATTATTCATCTGGCAAATATTTAATAAGTAATTAAGTCAGTGATTAAATTCAGTGATTAAATTAAACTGAAAACTGGTAGGCTTTGTTGTGGATGCCGCACTTTACCCACAATTACCTTACCATCTAGCTGAAAATACAAATAGAAAAATGGAGTGGTGAAAAAAAGAAACAACAAAAACTCAGTGATATTAGAATTTTGATTTATGAGCTATTGTTACAAAGAAGAATGCAGCTTTTCTGCTTAGATTAGGTCTCTTAAGCTTTCTTACCTCAAGGCCTCAAAGGCTAGTAATGGTTTCTTATTGAAAATGAGTTTCATAATTGATAACTGAGGTAATACCTTTCTTGGAGATCAAAAAACTACTTATTGTTTTTATGTAAAACAATTGTTTTTATGTGAGATACTGAATGGGATGTGAATTTCTCCTATAGGCTCTGCTGTTTAACAATTTCTAAATTAGTAACTAACCTCATTTATTCATATTGTTTCCTTCCCTTTCTCCTCTTTCTCTCTCCCTCCCTACTCCCTCTTGCCCTTCCTTCCTTCTTATATGCCTCTGGCGTGCTAAACCAAAAATAACATGTAACTAGATACATAGCTTTTATATCATTTTATCTAGTTATGTTTTCCAGAGAATATCAATTAGGTAGGGAATTTACCTTGGTCTGTTTCTGTGAAGACTTACCAAAATATTTGAATCTTGTCAGCAACACATTTTGGAGGGGGGGGGTTGTTTGCTTTCATTTTTAAAGTAAGCTGTAGACCCAACATGAACTCAAAATCCCAAGATCAGGAGTTATGTGTACTATACCAGCTACCAGTCAGGCAACCCAGGAACACATTTTTTAAGCATGTCTTTGGATAGTTTACTTTCATTGTATAGAAAAGTGAATTAAGCTTATGTGGTCTTTTTATGTTGATTTTTAATAGGCTCATGTCATTTTATTTTAAACGATGATAATATTTGCTCAGAATTGTAAGATATACACAGACACACACACACATTGAGATGTCTTTTCAGAACTTAACTTGTAAAAGATAATGTTTTTCCTAAATTTATTTATAACCCATAGTTCCCTGTGTGTACTGTAACTATAAAGTTGTGGTTATAACATATTTAAGACAATATATAACCAGGGGACCTGGGTGGCTCAGTGGGTTAAAGCCTCTGCCTTCAGCTCGGGTCATGATCCCAGAGTCCTGGGATCGAGCCCTGCATCAGGCTCTCTGCTCAGCAGGGAGCCTGCTTCTCCCTCTCTCTCTCTACCTGCCTCTCTGCCTACTTGTGATCTCTGTCAAATAAATAAATAAAATCTTAAAAAAAAAAAGACGATATATAACCAAATTATAAATGAATGCTGTAGCACTAAAAGATAAGAGGAAAATCATAGTAGTCTGGAATATTCAAAGAAGCATTGATAGAGGGACGACAAGACTGGGTGGCTCAGTTGGTTAAGTGTCTGCCTTCTGCTCAGGTCATTCTCCCAGGATCCTGGAATCGAGTTCCACATCAGGCTCCCTGCTCAGAGGGGAGCCTGCTTCTCTCTCTTCCTGCTGCTCCCCCTGCTTGTGCTCTCTCTCTGGTAAATAAGATAAGATATAAAATATAAAACTAATATAATTGATAGAGGGGCTCCTGGATGGCTGAGTTGGTTGAGTGTCCCAGTCTTGGTTCCACCTGGGGACATGATCTCATGGGTGATGAGATCCAGCCTAAGCTCAGCAGGGAGTCTACTTGAGATTCATCCCAAGGGATGGCCTTATGGGGAAAAGATTTAAATTAAGCATATTCTTTCATGGTTCCACTAGCTCTTTTTGATAGGTCTAAGACAAAAAGTGAAAACGAAAAGAATATACGTCTTACAAGCTTTCCTTTTTAAAAATGATTTTATTGCTCTTTTAGAGAAGTTTTTTTTTTTCTTTAGGAAAATTATTTTTTATTCTGTCTAAAACTTAATTAGCTTTAAAGTATGCTAAGTTTTTTTTAACCTCACCTGGACTAAAATAGTATATAGAATGAATATATATTTCAAGGAAGAAATGTTTTATTTGTTTTAATAAAAATGTTGAGACCTGGGGCGCCTGGGTGGCTCAGTTGGTTAAGCAACTGCCGTAGGCTCAGGTCATGATCCTGGAGCCCTTGGATCAAGTCCCACATCCAGCTCCCTGTTTGGCGAGGAGTCTGCCTATGCCTCTGAACTCTCCCCTCTCATGCTCATTCTCTCTCTCAAATAAATAAATAAAATATATTTTTTAAAAAGATGTTGAGAACTGGTAAAAGCAAAACATACTATGTTTAGATTTTAACTGAATAAAAATACTAGTGAGTACTTTGGGGATTTTTAAAGGAAATGATCTGGCAGGATCCCAGATACAGAAAGTGGGTCATAAGCAGCTATCAGTAGTCTCCATTGGGTGTCTTTAGAGGACCAGAGAAGAGAAACTATATAAATAGGAAAGTTAAGTTTCTGATTTCCTGTTATCCCAAATATCATACTTGTTTAAGATGCCAAATGCTTTTTCTTTTGGGTCTTTACATTTCTAGAGGAAAAAAATGTTTTTAACCAAAGTCTCTACAACAGCAACTGAATATTTCAAAAGCATTTTATTGTCATTGTGCTTAGCTTTGTGTTTAAACAGCTTAAAAGAAACTCTTATAACATGAGATTGCCCTAATATTAGAAATGGGTTTTTCATATTTTATTTATACACTTAAAAATTAAATTATCGGGGGACCTGGGTGGCTCAGTGGATTAAAGCCTCTGCCTTTGGCTCAGGTCATGATCCCAGGGTCCTGGGATCGAGCCCCGCATTGGGCTCTCTGCTCAGTAGGGAGCCTGCTTCCCCCTCACTCTCTCTGCCTGTCTCTCTGCCTACTTGTGATCTCTGTCAAATAAATAAATAAATAAATAAATAAAATCTTTTTTTTTTAATTAAATTATCTTTTTTTTTTTTTTTAATTTTTTTTTATTTACTTGACAGACAGAGATCACAAGTAGGCAGAGAGTCAGACAGAGAGAGAGGAGGAAGCAGGCTCCCTGCTGAGCAGAGAGCCCGATGTGGGGCTCAATCCCAGGACCCTGGAATCATGACCTGAGCTGAAGGCAGAGGCTTCACCCACTGAGCCACCCAGATGCCCCCAAAATTAAATTGCCTTTAAATCATTTGCTTTTCTCTGTTTTGACTACAGGATTCTAAAAATAAGAAAACTTTGTAGGGGTGTCTGGGTGGCTCAGTGGATTAAAGCCCCTGCCTTCTCAGGTCATGATCCCAGGGTCCTGGGATGGAGCCCCACATCGGGCTCTCTACTCAGTGGGGAGCCTGCTTCCCCCTCTTTTTCTGCCTGCCTCTCTGCTTACTTGTGATCTCTGTCTGTCAAATAAATAAATAAAAACTTTAAAATAAAATAATAATAAAAATAAGAAAACTTTGTATTGATGATTTTTTTTTGTATTGATGATTTTAAAGTACTAAAATGTTTAAGGTACTAGAATGCCGAGATAGTTTTATGCAGAAAAGAACTATGATTGATCTTGTGCATGTGTTGTTTGTGCTTACTTTGAAGCATTTTATATATAAATGCAAAGAATGAATTAGTTAATTCACCTGAAGATTATTCTATCCTTGACAATACATTGCAGACACTTTGACAACTTTTTAAAATGTAGATTCTGATTTAATAGTATGGTATGCATATATGTTGGGTATTGAAATTTTCAGAGGGGTGCCTGGGTGGCTCAGTGGGTTAAAGCCTCTGCCTTCGGCTCAGGTCATGATCTCAGGGTCCTGGGATCGAGCCCCACATGGGGCTCTCTGCTCAGCGGGGAGCCTGCTTCCCCTTCCTCTCTCTCTGCCTGCCTCTCTGCCTACTTGTGATCTCTGTCTGTCAAATAAATAAATAAATAATCTTAAAAAAAAAAAAAAAAGAAAGAAAGAAATTTTCAGAAACTCTTTAGGTAATGCTGACATGCAGCCAAAGTTGGGAACCACTGCTAAATGCTGTAAAATGGCTGATGGAACGAGAGGAAAAGCATAGTGCTGTAAGGACATGTAAAACAATTCACAGAAGTGACATAAATAGCTAATGAACACATTCAATCCCAGACCAAAAATAATGTTTATATCCATTATAGTTAGAATTGTGAAAATTAGAAAATTGGTCTCCATCAGTAGAATGATTGAACAAATTGTAATACATATGCACAGTAAAATTTGGCTTCATGAAAGTTACCAAAGAATAAGAATGATTTGAAAGGTGCTTAGGAGGTAAAGTTAAATGAGAAAAACAAGATTTAAAATTGTGTTAATACATAGTGTGGTCCTAAATACAGTTAAAAGTATAGCTGGGAGTTCAAAGAGCTGTGCTGATTCTCACTGACTATAGATGACATAAGTTGGCGCTACTTTTAAGATGAAGCAGTATATTTGAATCCAATTAAGTCCTCTTACTAAGAACAAAAATGTTGATGCAAGTAACTTTTAAGATAACCCTTTTTTTTTTTAAGGTTTTATTTATTTATTTGACAGAGGTCACAAGTAGGCAGAGAGGCAGGTGGGGGTGGCGGGGGTGGCAGGGGTGGGGGGCTGGGAAGCAGGCTCCCCACCAAGCAGAGAGCCCGATGCGGGGCTCGATCCCAGGACCCTGAGATCATGACCTGAGCCGAAGGCAGAGGCTTAACCCACTGAGCCACCCAGGTGCCCCTTAAGATATCCTTTGATTAGAGGTACCTGGATGGCTACATCAGTAGGACGTGTGACTCTTGACCTCAGGGGTGTGAGTTTGAACCTCACATTGGGCATAGAGTTTACTTAAAGAAAAGAAAAAATAAGATACCATTTGTTTAGAAAAGAGTTATTGAGATAGAATTTGTCCATGTAAATATTTATGAAGTTATACTTTTGGGATTTTTTTCCCCCACATAATAATGCTCATCCACTCTCAAAATGACACAAAATTAAAATACTTTTGGATTTTTTGTACTTTCTTTTCCTAAAATGTTAGAGTATGTTCAGCAATAGTTTATTTCATTTTAGCAGTTACCACAAAATAATGCAACAAAACAGATTAGTGGTATATACTCAATAATGCCCTTTGGCTTACTTTATCTTTATTAACAAATTCAATGTTTTACTATTTGCTTTTAAATCTTATTTCTGATTTTAGGCTTTTTATACTGGAAAAGCTTTTGGACAGTATAAAGCACACAAAAGGAGCTCGTCAACAAATAGTTCAGTTACATGTTGTTTCTTCACTGTCTAGTTTCTTGAAGGTAATTCTGTTGTTGGTTTTTTTTTTAATTTGGGTGTTTGATTAACTTTTTTTCCTAATATATGGCCAGTTAAGTAGGTTGGAGGAAGGTCTGAATTGCTGCTTTTTTTCTTCCCTTTTTTTTTTAATCTCCTAATGAAAATATTTTGGGATTTGCAGTTCCCCTTTTACTTTTTCTCTATGTAAAACTTGTTAGTCAGAAATTAAACCTAAAATCTTGACTTAGGACCATGTTTTAACCTACTTAGCCTAATGTCCTATACCAGAGATTGGTAGACTATGGCCTATGGGCCAAATTTGGCTTACTGTTGCATTTATGGCTTATTATTTCTAATTAAAATATAATACATTTCGTTGGTTATTTTATGGAAATTCCTATTAATGTTCTACTGAACACATATATACTATAGTGACAATTAATTACCATACTGTTTGCTTGGAGGTTTAAACTTCTAAATAACTTTCTGTGAAAAATCAAATTATTTTTGGGTGTTCAGTATTTGTGTGTGTGTATGTGTTGAAGTAGTAATCCAAGTATGAACACATTTGCTTAACCAGAATATCCATTCCAAACTGGATTAGAAAATTTACTACAGGAACAACTGGTTGGTTCAGTCTGTTAAGCATCTGAGTCTAGATTACGGCTCAGGTCATGATCTCAGGGTCATGACATTGAGCCCTGAGTCAGGCTCTACATTCAGCAAGGAGCTTCCTTGAGGTTCTCTCTCCCTCTACCTTTGCTTCTCACCCCACTTGCATTCAATCTCATACTCTCTTTTTTTCTAAAATAAATACATTATTTTTTAAAAGGAAATTAACTACAATTTTAAGTTTGGATTATTCTTTACATGTTTCAGTATTTAGCTGGCTCCAAGGGAAATTTGGGTCCAGAAGAAATGAGAAGACCTGTCCTAGCATTGGTGATGGGAGCCCTAGAAAGTCCCAACCCCCTCTTGAGATGTGCAGCTGCAGAGGCATGGGCTAGATTAGCCCAAGTGGTTGATGATGGAGCTTTTACTGCTGCATTAGCTCAAGTTAGCTTTGACAAGTAAGTGAATTTCTTATTTAATATTCATAGACTGTGTGTCAAAACTTGGTATATGGCTTGTTGATTTTTTTTGGAACTGGTGAAACTTCATTCTGGAGTTAACAGGAAAAAATTGATAAACACATACTTTCAAATGAAGGGTCTGCTCATCTTGGAACATAGAACTGTTACTACTTTGGCTTTAATTTTTATATAATAAGAGAAAGATTACTAACATATGAGTGATATATTGGCTATCAGTGGAATGGACTCTGGGAGTAAGACATTTATGGAGTTTTATCATGTAAAATATAGATAATAGGTAGTAATAACAATCTATCAGAAAGAGTAAAAGCTGTAGGCTATTAGGATCAGGAACCATAAACTATGTTTTCATTTTTGCCAACTCTGAGATCATGAACAGAGAGTGAACCTCTCAGCTAGTTTTCCTCTGTGTCTTTTTTTTTTTTACATTTTTCTCATTTTAATTCAATTAATTAGCATATAATGTATTATTGGTTTCAGAGATACAGGTCTGTGGCTCATCATCAGTCTTATATAATACCCAATGCGCATTACATCACGTGCCCTCCCTAATGGCCATCGCCCTGTTACCCCACCCCTCCACTTCCCTCTCCTCCAGCAACTCTGTTTCCTATGATTAAGAGTCTTTCATGGTTTGTCTCCCTCTCTGGTTTCGTCTTGTTTTATTTTTCCTCTCTTCCCCTATGATCCTCAGTTTTGTTTCTTAAATCCCACATATCAGTGAGATCATACGATAATTGTCTTTCCCTGATTGACTTAATTTCGCTTAGCATAATACCCTCTAGTTCCATCCACGTCAATCTATTGGCAATATTTCTGTATATATGTATACCACATCTTTATCCACTTACCTGTTGATGGACACCTGGGCTCTTTCCATAGTTTGGCTATTGTGGCCATTGCTGCTATAAATATTGGGGTGCAGGTGCCCCTTCAGATCACTACATTTGTATCTTTGGGGTAAATACCCTCTATTTCAAATAGGAGGTTGTTAATACTACCTTGCCTGCTGAACAGTGTTAAGGTAAATGAGATAATAAATATGAAAGTAATATGAAAGAATAAAACAACCACAAATAAAAGTTCATGGTTATGTTAGTAGTATATGTATATAAAGTTGTAATTGTAGTAGTAGTAGTAGTAGTAATGCAAGTAGCACTTTGACCTTCCACTTTACTGAATATGTGTGACTGATTTGGTAGATAACTTGAAGTCTGGGGGTGCCTCGCTGGCTCAGTTGGTAGAGCATGCGACTCTTGATCTCAAGGTTGTGAGTTCAAGCCCCACACTGGGTACAGAGATTATAAATAAATAAACTTTAAAAAAAGAGAAAGAGCTTGAAGTCTGGAGTCAGATTACTAAACTTGTTTCAAATCCCTTTCTTCACTTAATAGTTGGTTACTTTGTAAGAGTTATTTTGGCTACCATTTTGTTCTCCTTATCTGTAAAAAGGAACTGATAATAGTAGGAATCTCAAGGTTGGGAGGATTAAAGGACTAAATGTACAACACTTAAATTAACACAGAATGCATAAGAAAACTTCTAAAGTTCTTGAGTTGAAACTCTAGTTGTGTGGAATTAAAGTATCTCAGCAGTGTGAGTTTTTAAAATGTAATTTAATTATGCTCTTAATAAAATAGATATGGAAGGAACATACCTTAACATTAAAAAGACAATATATGACCAGCTCACAGCTATCACACTTAGTGGTGAAAAGCTAAAAGCTTTTCCTCTGAGATGAGGAACAAAAAAAAAAGGATAGCCACTCTCTCCACTTCTATTCACCTTGGTTTTGGAAGTCTTAACCATACAGTTAGACAAGAAAAAGAAACATAAGGCATCCAGATTAGAAAGGAAGAGACAAAACTGTAACTGTTTGTAGATGACACAAGACAAAATTAGAAAATCCTAAAGAGGGTGCCTGGGTAGCTCAGTGGGTTAAGCCGCTGCCTTCGGCTCGGGTCATGATCCCAGGGTCCTGGGATCGAGTCCCGCATCGGGCTCTCTGCTCGGCAGGGAGCCTGCTTCCCTCTCTCTCTCTTTGCCTGCCTCTCTGTCTGCTGTGGTCTCTGTCTGTCAAATAAATAAATAAAATCTTAAAAAAAAGAAGAAAAGAAAATCCTAAAGACTCCTCCAAAAAACTGTTAGAATTAAATGAATTCAGTAAGGTCAGACAGGATATGAAATTAACATACAGAAATCAGTTTCTGCACATTAATTATAAGCTGTCAGAAAGAGAAATTAAGGAAACAGTCCCAAACACTATTGTCAATAAGAATAAAATACGTGGGGCACCTGGGTGGCTCAATGGGTTAAAGCCTCTGCCTTGGGCTCAGGTCATGATCCTGGGGTCCTAGGATCAAGCCCAGCATCAGGCTTTCAGCTCAGCAGGGAGCCTGCTTTCCCCTCTCTCTCTGCCTGCCTCTCCTCCTACTTGTGATTCTCTCTCTCTCTCTGTGTCAAATAAATAAAATCTTAAAAAAAAATAAAATACATAAGAATTAATTTAACAAAGGAAGTAAACAACCTGCACACTGAAAATGTTAAGACATTGTTGAAAGAAATTGAAAATGGCCCAAATAAATGGAAAGATATACCATGCTCCACAAGGATGGCATACAAATTCATGAAGTATTCCATATTTTAATATATACACACACTATGCTCACGGATTGTAAGATTTAATATTACTAAAATATCCGTACTGCTGAAAGCAATCTACAGTTTCATTGTAATCCCCATTAAAATACCAATGACATTTTTCACAGTGCTAGAATAAAACAAAAATCCTGAAATTTTTGTGGAACCACAAAAGATCCCAAATAGCCAAAGCACTCTTGAGAAAGAAGAACAAAGCTGGAGGTATGCTGATTTCAAACTATATTGCAAAACAATAGTAATTAAAATAGTATGTTACTGGCATAAAAACAAGCACAGATCAGTGTGTTAGAGTAGAGAGCCCAGAAATAAATCCACATATATCTAGTCAATTAATTTGACAAAGGAGTCAAGAATGTATAATAGGGGGAAAACAAGCTACTGGCTGGCTCAGTCAGTAAAGCATGCAACTCTTGATTTGGGGCCCATAAGTTCAAGCACCACCTTGGTCATAGAGCTTACTTTAAAAACATTGGGGGGAGGGGGACAGTCTGTTTAATAAATGGTGTTAGGAAAACAGGACAGTTGCATGCAAAAGATAAACTGGGCCACTCTTATATTGTATACAAAAATAAATTCAGAGTGGATGAAAAACTTGAAGTAAGACCAGAAACCATAAAACTCCTAGAAGAAAACATATGCATAAGCTCTTTGACATTAATCTTAGGAATATTTAGGGGGAAGGAGGTCTTGCTCCTCAGGCAGTGGCAACAAAAGCTAAAACAAATGGAATTACATCAAACTAAAAAGCTTTTGTACAAATGAAGGAACTATTAACAAAATAAAAAGGCAACCTATGAATGATGGAAGATATTTGCAAATCATATATTCGATAAGGGGTTAGTATCCAAAATATATAAAGAACTTATCCAACTTAATGTCCGAAACCTGATTTTTAAAATATGCGCAGAGGACCAAATAGATATTTTTCCAATGAAGACATACAGATGGCCAACAAGCATGTGAAGAGCTTCTCCCACCATTAATCGTCATGAAAATGCAGATCAAAACCATAATGAGACATCACTTCACACTTGTCTAATTGGCTAGTATCCAAAAGACAGTAACAGGTATTGAGTAGAATGTGGAGAAAATCGTACATACACTGATAGGGGGAATATAAATCATAGCTGCTATGGTAAATAGTATGGCGGTTCCTCAAAAAATTAAAAATACAATCCAGCAATTCCACTGTTGTATATTCATTCAAAGAAAATGAAAACATTAATTAAAAGATGTTCATTGCAGGGACGCCTGGGTGGCTCAGTTGGTTAAGCAGCTGCCTTCGGCTCAGGTCATGATCCCAGCATCCTGGGATCGAGTCCCACATCGGGCTCCTCGCTTGGCAGGGAGCCTGCTTCTCCCTCTGCCTCTGCCTGCCACTCTGTCTGCCTGTGCTCGCTCGCTCTCTCTCCCTCTCTCTCTGAGAAATAAATAAATTTTTAAAAAATTAAAAAAAAAAAGATGTTCATTGCAGCATTATTTACAGCACCCAAAATATGGAGCCAACTGTGTCTGTTAATAAATGAATAGATAAAGAAGATGTGTGTAATATCGCTTAGCCATAAAAAGAAGGAAATCTTGCCATTTATGACAACATGGAGGGACCTAGGTATTATGCTCAGTGAAATAGGACAGAAAGACAAATAGCATATGTTTTCACGTACTTGTGAAAAGAAATGAATGAACAAACTCAGAGATACAAGAAATAAACTGTTGGTTACCAGAGGGGAGGGGGTGCAAAATAGGTGAAGGGGATTAAGAGGTCCAGACTTCCAGTTACAAAATAAATGTCATGGGATGCAATGTATAATATATAGAATATAGTCAATAATATTGCAGGAACTTTGTATAGTAACAGATGGTAATAGACTTATTGTGGGGATCCTTTCATAATGTATAAAAATATCAAATCACTATGCTATACGCCTGAAACTAATAGGATATTGTGTGTTGGTTATATTTCAACTTATAAAAAGTAACTTAAAAATAATAGTGCTTGTCTTACAGATTTAGTGTATCTTTGAAAAACATTGAAATTATTCCTACTTATTCATTAATAATGTGAAGACATTTTTATATAAATTGTTTTTCTTTTCAAGATACCTTTCAGGTCATTTCAGATTTTTTTTTTTCACTTAACAATAAATATATTTTTTAATTTTGCAGCTATTCATACAAAATGTTTTGCCAAGTAACAGTGTACATGCATTAGTTTTGTTCAGTGATTATTATTTATTTCCATGATTATAGACTGAAATCGGCAAGGGATGTGGTTACCAGAACAGGATACTCATTGGCTTTGGGATCTCTACATAGATATTTAGGAGGAATAAGTTCTTCTCAACATTTGAATTCTTGTGTTGGAATCCTTTTTACTTTGTCTCAGGACAGTACTTCTCCTGATGTGCAGGTAAATACCCCATGTGATACCTTCTTGAAATTCATGATTTGTATATAATGCAGATTGCTTTTATAGACCATTAGTTTGTAAATAATCTCCCCTCCAATAAAGCCAAACCATTGTTAACCTTGACTGGTTTTTGAAATTCAAATCTTACTATCTTTACTTCACACTCAAAGTTTCTAAAACCAAATTCATTATCTTTTTCTGAAAATGGATCTTCCATCTTAATAATAACATTTACTCTGTTGGAGATCTTAATTGGTACCAAGGATTGTTTTATATATTCTTCTAAAACATTAACATATTTAAGCCTCACAGCAATCTAGGGTGTATATTCCTCTTACACAAAAAACTGGAACTTACAGAAGCGAAGTATCTTACTCACAGCTGAAAGCCAATAAATCATGGAATCAGCTCAAGAACATAAGTCATGACCTCTAAACCCATGTTCTTAACCAGTTAACCATATTATTGTACACATCTTACCCATTTCAGTTAAAATCCTCATTCTCTTGATATATTACTCAAATCTTGAATGACTGTTTTTCTATCTGCTCTTTTTCTCCGCTTATCTTATCTCTGCCTTCCTTGTGTGTTCCTAATTGCTATGGTAGTATTTTTTGGTTCTTTGCAAAGTCCCCCGAGATGTGAAGACACATTTGTTTTCCTGAAAGACTTTCATCTTGCCACTTCTCTACCAAAAATTTGGAGAAACTGCTTATTGCTTCCTAAATCACCTGATTCAAGTCCTATCAACTGACCCAGGAACCCTGTTATTACCCAAAAGTACTTGCTTTTCTTATAGATGACCTGCCTATTTTCATCCAACACGTGCCTTTCTCATATCTGCATTTATGTTTTTCCTATTCTTTCCCCTTACTATTCCTGTCTGATAATCCAAATTTTCTAGTGTTCTGAGATCCAGTTTAACTACCTTCTCGTCAAATTTCAACATCCCTAATCCACAGTTAGGTCTCATTCTTTGAATTACCATATTACAAATCATCTCCTCCTCATCATCATCCAGTAGTTGACTGAGTTAACTTATAAGGTGTTTCATTCTTTCATCCTCCCTTATTATAACACTTTTTGTTTTTATTTTATTTCTCTTCTTCCCCTTTAAGAAGTCTGTTGTGAATGCACATACTTTTATATCAAATAATTTTTTTGTTGATTAAATACTTTTAGTGGCTTTCAGTGTCATCAAATCCAACTCTTCTCATTTACTGCAATATCTTACTTAACAGTTTATTTTTGTAGCATTTAAAGTACTTTAAAGTACTAAGCTTTCAAAAAAAAAATAAAGTACTGTAAGCTTTCTTACACATTCATTGGTAAGAGGGACAAAATTTTCTCAGTTCCCGAAATGAAGACATTTTTATGTACTTAAAACATACATAGAAGTAGAATATACTATAAGGACCCTATTATACCCATCATCTGACTGCATTGGTTATTAATATATGGCCAGTTGGGGCGCCTGGGTGGCTCAGTGGGTTAAAGCCTCTGCTTTCAGCTCAGGTCATGATCCCAGGGTCCTGGGATCGAGCCCCGCATCGGGCTCTCTGCTCCTGCTTCCTCCTCTCTCTTCCTGCCTGGCTCTCTTGCCTACTTGTAATCTCTGTCAAATAAATAAATAAAATCTTTAAAAAAATATATGGCCAGTCTTGTTTCATTCACTCATTCATTTGTTCATTCATTCATTAATTCATTGGTGGCTTAAATAACAGAAATTTTATTTTCTCGTGGTTCTGGGGGCTTGAAGTCCAAGATCAAAGTGTCACTCAGTTAGGTTTCTTCTGAGCTCTCTTTGCTTGGCTTGCAGGTGGTCACCTCACTGTGTCTTCACATGGTTTTTCATTGTGCTTATGCATCTCTAGTGTCATTCTGTCCAGATTTTCTCTTCTTAGGACACCAGTCACATTGGGGTAGGGCCCACCCTAAAAGCCTCATTTTAATTCCTTTAAAGACCCTGTCTCCAAAGACAGCCCCATCCTGAGGTATTGGGAGAGGCTTGTTCATTTAAACCAGAGTTGACAGACATATTTTATTAAGAGCCACATAGAAAATTGTGTACACTTTACACGTCATGCAGTCTCTGTTGGCTACACAGTTCTGTCATTGTAGCAATAAAACAGCCATAAATATGTAAATAAATGAGCATGACCATGTTTTCAGTGAAGTTTTATTTATAAAAACGTGACAGGTCAGATTTCACTCAAAGGCATTTCATTTGTTTAATAGAAATATAGATTTATTTTATACATATACTTATTTTTATATGTTTATGAAAGTGCACTTGTCTTAAGTGTGCACCTCTGTGAATTAAGTATACAAACTACACCATGTAACCAGCACCTAGATCAAGAAATAGAACACTATCAATGCCCCAAACGTTCTCCTCATGTTCTCTTCTAGTTACTACCTGTCCCACCAAGGATAACCACTATCCTAATTTGCAACATCATATATTAGTTTTGCCTGCTTTTATACTTTATATCAATGGAATCATATGGTATGTACTCTTTTATGTCTGGCTTTCTTCCAACATTATGTTCAAGAGATTTGTCCATATTACTGCATGTATTTGTAGATTTTGTTGAATCTTGCATTTATTTTGAATCTTTTAAAAACTGGAATTTTTGTTCACGTAGATGAAACAATAAACAATTTTCAACAAACTAGATTCACTTCAGGCTGTTAGCTAAAGAACTAAACATAGTCTTGGAATTCTTGGTGCTGAGATTTCAGTTTACCATTCTAAATTAGATGATTGTCTTTCATTGTTTTTTACTGAATATTTGAAGAGAAATCTTTTCTTAAACTCTTTATGTTCTCCGTTTCTCTTTTCAGGCTAGTAATAGCACACAAATTACTTTGCTGTTACTTTATCACTTGCTTCAACAAAGACAATTCATTGTGTTTTATGTTTCTTAATGCTGCTGTAGCATTTTAAATTGTTTTTCTCTGTCTTTACAGACCTGGGCACTACATTCGCTATCATTGATAATTGATTCTGCTGGCCCACTCTATAATATGCATGTGGAACCCACTCTTTCTCTTATTATAATGTTATTATTAAATGTGCCTCCTACTCATGCTGAAGTTCACCAAAGTCTTGGTCGCTGTTTGAATGCCCTTATTACTACATTGGGTCCGGAGTTACAGGGTATGCATAGCTCATTTTGTGAATTTCACATTAAAAATGTACACAGAAAATGAATTCATTTCTTATTACTGACTCAAATACTTGTCAGTGAAGTGAAGTTTAGTTTAGCACAGTGTTCTATGCAAATCCATGGGCAGAATGTTGAGAGTCATCTTGGGAAGAAGACTTTGACTCCTGAATGTTGACATAATAGAATACAATGTAGAAACGAGAAAACTTAATGTAAGCTCCACCACTACTTAATTGGATGACCTTTAGAAAATCTTTGGTCTTTGGTTTCCTACTCTATCAAATGAGGGAAAAATTGAAAAGCCTTTGTGATTAACACATAGTAGGTGATCGTATATTTTGTGAAATGCCATTCAGTGTGATTTCTTTTACCTTGAAAAGACAAGGAGTACCATATTTAGAAAGATTTTTTTAAAAAGCTTCCCTTTCAATGAAGGTGATAGACATCAAGTGGAATAGTTTAAGTAACTCATCTCCTATAAAAAGTAAGTGACTAAGTCCCAAACCTCAGATAATCTGATCTGTTAAATGTAAAGTCTGTGATTTAAATATCTGAAAGCAACTCAACTGATACAAGCAGAGCCAAGTTGATTAGTCATTTCTAATTTTACTTTTCAAATAATTTGATATAACCTAGTCTTAGGTTCTTGTAATGATCTATGTTGACATAAATTTTTTCAGAATAAGAATAACTAACATAACCTTAAAATCTGTCACCTGGATTATCCCTGCTTTTTTAGAAGAAATTTACTTCACAGGTCCTTAAGTTTAAAGTTGGTATTTAAAAAAAAAAAATTTTTAACCTAGTAGTATATGCTTAAAAAGGAATGATTTCATAGAGCAATTACTCAAAGTTTTCTGCTTTCATTTTAGGTAATAGTACTTCCATTTCCACCTTAAGGACTTCTTGTCTTTTGGGTTGTGCAGTGATGCAAGATAACCCAGACTGCCTTGTTCAAGCTCAGGCCATTTCTTGCCTTCAGCAGCTTCATATGTTTGCTCCAAGACATGTCAACTTGTCTAGCTTGGTCAGCTGCCTCTGTGTGAGTATAAAATTATTAGTGAGTCTTAGTTTTTTTTCCATCGGAAACTTAGGTTTATTTTAATTATTCTCTAGTCTGTGTACAATAGCTATTTTCTCTTAATACTTTCTCTTAATTCTAGTCTTTTTTAGGGGGTGGACCAACTTTTATATAATCACATTTTAAACCTCTCATATATTGATTCACTTTTCTTCTCTTAATGTTGAACTTAATATTTGGAGTATTTATTCATTAGTCAACAAACATATATAGGGCGCTTAAATATGTCAGGTACTGTATAAATGCCATAGGACATGGAAATATTTGTGATGTCTTTGATTCTCCTTTTCTTTTTTCCACATAATTACATATAAAGTTCCCTCCAGCCCAAATGGGCAAATAACATTTTCCCTTAATATTCTAGTGGCATAATCATCAATATCTGGGTTTTAGTAATATGTTTAATACATATGAGAAGATGAATGCTAAAAGTTCTGGTGAAATGGTTCATGATCGTCAATGGTTTTAAGATTTACCTTGTGTATCACCAGTGTCTGTTTGGACTTGTCTTAAAAATTGAGTTACATTTGGAATTAAAAGAACACCATTGCCTTTAAACATTTTCTGCCCTGGCACAACACACTCCCATTAGTAATGTGACCGTTGAGAATCATTACTTTAGACAGCCCTTTCATTTACAAGCTTGAGGCAGGATGTGCAGCATTTCAGACCTTGAAAGAACCTCAAATGTCTTTAAAACCAACCTTCCCAATAAAAAGATTAATCAAGGACCAAAAAGTCAAGTAATTTGCCCAAGGTAACATACCTAGTTATAGTGGTAGTTCTAAGTCAAGTCTAGAATCCAGGTTTCTCAACTTATTTAGTCCCCATTTCTTTATTTCTCACTGACTTCATACTTATGGTTAGCTCTTAATCTCAGTTCTGCCACCTTCTAGTTTTGTGGCTTTAGGAAGTCCCACAACCTCTTCCAGGCTTAGCTACCTTGTTTGTAGAGCACAAGGATTACATAGGATGCCACCTGTAAAGGCACATGTCCCAGGCATTTAATAACCAACCACTCAATACATAGTAGTTTTTATTTTCTTAACATATAATTTATACATTGTATTAATCTTTGTAGTAACTTTCACAAAGTTATATAAGACTCTTATAAAGAGGATGCGACTGACTTTTCTGATAGAAACTTGGTTCCTGTCTGGGTTAAACATGTATTGGAGAAAATAGCGCTAACTGGATTTTACCTTTACCACTAAATGACTTTTCCCCAGGAGTATTACTCTTTCTATTCCAAGAACCATCCCAAAACCCAGTTACTGAAAAATAGCCACTCCTTTGCAAGTTGTTCAAACTTTCACTCTTCTTATACTACCTTTTTTTTCAAAACCCCCTTGAATTATAGTAGAAATTTTCCATTGGTAGCCTTTTGAAATTTGTTTAACTGATGTGTGAATTTATTTACTAAGTATATTGAGAAATAAAGAGCAAAACTTACTACTAATTCTTGATGAATTAGATCTGATCAAATTTGTTACTTTTTTTTTTTTTTTTTTCCCCAGACTGAGAAAGGTTACATATAAAAAAGAGTAGAGACCACTATCAGATTTTTGTTTTAGGAGCAGTCAGAGCAATTGAGAAAATCAAAATTAACAATTGACAAATCTTATTTATGTGACTCTTATTTAAGCTATAAATTGATTTTTCTTATACAGAAATTTAAAAATTACAGTCACTATAGTTAATTTCATCTTAATTTTTTAGTAAGTTTTATTCTGAATTTATTAGATTGAGTTTATTATAGAGTATTTCCTGTAGTAAGAAAATTGCTTTTGCTTTCCTATTTATTTAACATCTTTATGATCAGATTTCTTTTTTACAGAGAATTTAATTATTTAGCATGAAATGTTTTCATATTAATTGAAACTCCCTGAATATTCAGAATACATTTCATCTAAGAAAGAATCTTACTGGAAAGAGTTTTCTTCTAACTGCATGCTGTTTAACTTCCATTCTGAACTTGGTCTTAGCTACGCTAGCAAAAATACTCTCAGTTTTAAAAGTTGGCTTCCAAGAATAAAAAAATCTATAATTAATTTGTAATGAGGTAAACCATTAACTTTGTCCCTTGCTGGACACCTGCTCATGTGAATGCAATCCAGATTGCTCCTTTAACACTCATGTGTACTTGATCTGGCTTTGTTACTAAGGCTTAATGAGAGATTCCAAAGGAAAACCTTATTACACAAGTGTACATTTTTTAAGTTATTGTGTATTTTATAGCTTTATATCTTGAGTTGAGTATTTCCAAGATCTTAGCTCAACTCATATTTTAAAGTTGGAAAATGAAGTATTATGGCATATTTTTAAGCTGAAGCTAAACCAATTTGAATGATAGCTCTATCAATATTTGTATTTTAATGCTTAGCTGACTGTTGTCAAAGTCATCCTAGTATTTATCTTTTGGTTTTGTCATGACTGGTCTGTCATTTGTTTTTGTGCAGGAGATCTTGTTGGATAATTCTGTGTTGGTAGGTCCCTGACCCTCAATTCCTAACTTTCTTTGAGGTTTGCAATGCTGTTTCTTTGTGTCGTTTGGTTTTTGGTTTTTTTTTTTTTTGGTTGTAGATGTTCTTGTTTTCCCCTGCATCTCTTTGTTTAAGCTAACCATTAATGCCAAGTCCAATATGTGTAGCATGTTACATGGTGTTTATTTAATACCACTGTAAACAAATCTTCCCTAACCTTCTCCAGCTGGTGCAGTCACTCCTTGCACTTAATTTTGCATCATTTTGATTTATATATTCATTTCAGAAAGGAATTGTAATTACGGCTTGACTTAGTTTTTATGCTTTTCCTGCTTGGTTTGTTTGCCTTGACTCATTCTGTTCCTCTTCCCGATATAAATGCTGGAGAATGACATGGAGATATTAAGTGTTCCATTTTGCTTTGTGTGACTGACTGCCTTCAATCTTTTTTCTACCAAACAAGTAGAATACTTTTAAGCATGCTTTCTCTAAAAGAGTGTTTGACCAGCCTGAATAAATGCTGCACCTCCTTGTATTATAGGTTTATAAAACTCCAGTGAAAATAACTAGTAGATTCATTAACTTTTCTTTAAAATTGCCTTGTAGAATGCTTTTTTTGTCATTGTTGTGAAATGCAGCCATAATTTTGGGCATGAGTAAACTTAATGTTTTTACATTTTAACTCCTCTTTCCTATGTATTAGTTTCTAACGATGGTTCTTTAACGTGACTTGAATGATATTAACTTCAGACTTTGTGGATGGCATTCCTTTTTCCACTTTTGAGTTCATGATATGACTTGAGGGTATAATAGAATATATGTATAAAGCAGTTCTCATTCATATGTTTTACTGATGATACATTCACAAATCTTTTCTGTTTTTTGGCGTCTGATAAAATTCTACTCTCTTTGCATGTGTTTCTTACATATCAAAAACCAGCTGTCACCACCCACTCTTTTTCCCAGAATTTATCCTCTGCTCTTTTCAACAAACTCTCCTACTTCAGTCCTGTTTTTCTCACATACACCAGATCTAAAAATCACAATTAGAATTATGTTGTTACTTCTCACATTTTGCTTGGAAACTCAGTAGCATAACACACATTTTCATTGTCATAAACCACACTAAACTGGCCTTTACTTTCATAGTTAGAAAAAAATAAATTTCAAAAACTCTATACTTTATCCTACTAATGAATCACTGAGTTGGAATTTGTATCCAGAACGTTTTACTTGTTTTAATTGTTCATTTAAGGTATATCACAATCATATCATTTACTTGAGTAGCTACAACCTGGTGAGATTCACACTGTTCAAATACTTCTAAGTAAAAAGAATATGTATTGAGTTTGTCATTATGAGCAAAAGTATTCTGTATCTCTAAGAAATGTGTACGTCTATGTACATATATGCATATCCATATATAAGTTGATATACATATATATAAAATTTGTTGTCTGTAATGTGTCTCTAGAGAGTGTTTTGGTGAATATGTTTTGAGTAAAACTCTTTTCTGCCTTTATTTGAAAATGCATTTACTTACTCTGTATGACATCTGAATAAAATACTACTGATAGAGACTGTTAATAATAATTAATAATAACCAACATTTATTGAGCACTTACTATTTGCCAGGTACTGTACTCAGCCCTTTTGCATGTGTCTTTGTGTTAATTTTGCAACAGCCCTGTGACATGGGATAATGTTATTTCCATTTTACAAATAAGGAAACTAAGGCATGGAGAGGTTAAATAATTTGCCCAAGGTCACATGTCTAATAAGTGAGGCACTTTGACTCCAGAACTTCCCTTTTAACCAGTATGCTATACTGCTTGTATGGATTTATATAAATTTCTACTTAGAGAATCATAAAACATTATAATGTTGCATGAGTGCAAACATCTGAGCCACAAATAAATTCTCAGTTGTATTTCTTTTATCTCAAAACTATTTTTACTCATAAATTTTGTGTTTTCTAACACTCAAGACGCTACTGCTTGGATTTGTTTACGAATATTTGTGTAATCAAGTACATGTTCTCCTTTAACTGTGTCTAAGTTAGAGTAAAAGATATGTACTAGAATAGTTTGAAGAAGTTGCTGTCTATTTAATAAACTGCATCTAGCACAGTAATGGGCTGGACAGAATCAGGAAGGATCCATTGAATGTCTGTTAGACTTACTGTGAATGCCACCAAGAATTTCAGCTCTTTCATTTCCCAAATGGTATTTTTCAGGTGAATCTTTGTAGTCCCTATTTGTTATTGAGAAGAGCTGTACTGGCTTGTTTACGTCAGCTTGTACAGAGAGAAGCAGCTGAAGTTTCAGAACATGCTGTTATGCTTGCTAAGGATAGCAGAGAAGAGTTGACTCCAGGTAATTCTTTTTTATCAGCATTATCTCCAGCTCAGATGATTTAAGTTTTAATCTTAAATCTTTCATACAAACATGAGTTTTTAAAATGAAATATAAAAGTTAATATGTAATGTTTTAAACCTGCTACAAGAGACAGTCACTAACAGTTACTGTCATTCCAGCTGGTGATGTTACTGGTTTAGAGCAATGGTTTTCAAACTTAGACCCCCGAACTAGCAATATCCACCTCACTGAGAACTTGTTAAAAATGCAAATGATTGGGCCCCATCACAAATCTGCTTTACCAGAAATCTGGGAGTAGAGTCCAGCAATCCGTTACCTATGTTTTATAATCCCTGTTAATGAATTTGAGAGCCTCTCAAATTTTAGAGTGAATTTTTTCACAACAAACAGTTGAAGTTGGATTTAGCCTTTCAGTAATTTACCATATATGCCTGTAATCTCATTTAATAAAACTTACCATAGAAGAGTCTTCTTCAGGTTAGAGGGTTTTTATGCCTCTTCTTTGTTTTCGAGCTTAATTAAAGGATTTCTTAGCCGGTAAGACTTAAGTATATATTTCTTTATTTTAAAATTATGTGGTAATGCAAATATGCATACAAATTCAAACAACCTACAAAAACAGCAATGGTAATATCTTACTCTTTTATGTATATAGTTTCCAAAGTGGTGTCACACTTTTAGAAAGTCTTGGGCTTCTTTTAGAAGGTCACAAAGCTTTCCAGTATCTAAAGCTCTCGGAACAGTGTGTTTTACTGTCATGCTGTGCTCCTTAAATTAGTTTGTTATTACATTAAAACTTTAACTCTGACTTGAGTTAATCAGCATTGCTGAACTGGTATAGTTGTCATCAGACAGGTTGTAGAACTCATTTGAAAACTGTTGATGATTTACCTTAACCAGAGAAATTTTAATCTTGTAATTGTATGAGATATTCTGCTCAAGTGACCTTCAATTTATATTCACCACTGAAATTATCTGCATCTTTTGCTTTGACTTTGTGTAAACATGGTGTATATTCCTAGAATTCTTGAATTAGCTATATGAGCAAAATATACTAAAGAACTTGTTATATAATTCCCTTTTTAAAATTTTGTAATTTTTCAAACTAATGGAAAAGTGCAATGAAAACATATTCACCTACTTATTATCTTTATGGCACTCATTTTATATATCTTCCTCTCTTTCTATATATACACAGATGCAAACCTTTTGCCAAACCATCTGAAAGCAAGCTACAGACATCATGACAACTCACTTCTAATTCATAATATTCTCCTGCATGACCACACATCATTTCCACACCTAATAAAATCAACACTGATTTAGTAGCGATCATAAAATGTGTAGTTCTCACACAAATTTCCCCAGTTTATCCAAAAAATATCCCTTATAACTCCTTCCTACCCTCCCTTACCACCACCCAAATTTAGGTCCCAGCCATGACTCATACATTGGTTGTTCTGTCCCTTTAGACAGGCCCTTAATCGGAAACATTCCCGCTGCCCCCTTCTGATCTTTTTTTTTTTAAAGATTTTATTTATTAATTTGACAGAGATCACAAGTAGGCAGAGAGGCAGGCTGAGCAGAGAGCCCAGAACCCTGGGATCATGACCTGAGCTGAAGGCAGAGGCTTTCACCCACTGAGCCACCCAGATGTCCCTGATCTTTTTTTTTTTAAATTGAATTATAGTTGACACACAATGTTAATTTGTTTCAGGTGTACAGCATCATGATTCAACAAGTTTATATATTATGCTTTGCTCATCACAAGTGTAGTTCTAATCTGTTACCATACCATGCCATTAGAATACCACTGACATAGTCCCTATGCTGTACCTTTTATCCCAGCAATGCCTCCTTATGGTCTTTAAAAGATAATTTCTCGGGGCGCCTGGGTGGCTCAGTGGGTTAAAGCCTCTGCCTTCGGCTCAGATCACGATCCTGGGGTCCTGGGATCCAGCCCCGAGTCGGGCTCCCTGCTCAGCAGGGAGCCTGCTTCCCTTCCTCTCTCTCTGCCTGCCTCTCTGCCTACTTGTGATCTCTGTCAAATAAATAAAATATTTAAAAAAATAAATAAAAGATAATTTCTTTCAAAATAGTGTAGTAGTAGCATAATCTTCAGAATCTAAATGCTTTCAGAAATGCTGAACAAGCCAAATTTTCAAGAGAAAATGTATTTGTTCTTTTGGCATTTCCAGAATTAGAGGAAGTAGTCGCTAGACCAAGGCTTATGTTTCTCCTTTGAGGTGCTTTATTACTTTGCAATGGGAATATTTGCATGTAGTATTTTAATAACTTTTGAATATGTGTGCTTCTCATATCGCAGTTTTGTTTTCTGTATTACTTAGATCATCGATTTTCTTCTTGTCAGATGCTAACATCAGAGAAGTGGGCCTTGAAGGGGCATTATTGACCTTACTAGATAAAGAGACAGATCAGAAGTTATGTCATGATATCAAAGAGACTTTAAATCATATGCTTACATCTATGGCAGTGGATAAGCTCTCCTTCTGGTTAAAGCTTTGTAAAGATGTACTTGCTGCATCAGCTGGTAAGTATTGGTGTTACCGTTTAAAATAAAATTGAAAATGAAAACGTTCTATATATAATTATTTGCTGGTGATAGTTCATCAGTTTTGTCTGAGTATTTGTATCGTAATTGCTTGCTTTTTTCAAGTGAAGATTTTAGTGTTTACATCTAACACTTAAGCCTATGCTTTTCTTATTCTTCTCATTATCTTTTATGACTTCCCTGTATAAAACAAACTAAAAAGCAGTTGTTTATACTATGAAAGTGTCTTTGAGTAGCCCCATCATTTGTTTTCATATGTACAGTTTTTTTTTTAAAGATCTTATTTATTTGACAGAGCAATAAGCAGGGGGAGCCGCAGAGGGAGAAGGAGCTCCATGTGGGGCTCAATCCCAGGACCCCAAGATCATGACCTGAGCTGAAGGCAGATGCTTAACCAACTGAGCCACCCAGATGCCCCCATACATATAATATTTGAAGGACTGCATCAAATCAGCTTAATAGAAAAATTATCAGAATTTGCAACATTTTGAGCAATTTTCTTTCTCAGTATAAGATAATTGTTAGTGAGAAAGTATGTTAGAATCTTTCAAATTTTTATCTGTGGATTAAGAAGATAAATGAGATAAAGAAAGGAGACAAATCAGCTCTGTTCCAGGTGCTATACATTCTTTGTCTGATTTAATCCTTTAGCCATCCAATGAGTAGGCAGTATTTTCCATTTTACACAAGAGAAAACAAGACTTGGAAAGGTTAGGTAATTGGCCCTAAGACACACACAGTTGGATTCAGACCTTTCCCTGCATGACTTTAAAATCCAGCTTCCAGGATGTTTGCATGGTTCAGTCAGTTAAGTGTCCCACTCTTGATTTCTGTTCAAGTCATGATCTCAGGGTTGTGAGATAAAACCTTGCATTAGGCTCTGTGCTCAGCACACTTTTCTTGATCCTTTCCTCTGTTCCTCCCCCTGCTCATTTTCTCTCTCTTTTTGTCAAATAAGTAAATAAAATCTTAAAGTGAAATAATAAAACCCAGCTTTGTATTTCAGTAGCTCTTAAACTCAGTTACTCAAGCCTCATAAGTTAAAGTGTTGTCTGAATTATGTGAAAGGAAAAAAGATATTTAAAAAAGAATTTTTTTTTTTTTACATTCTTCCCTGTCTACCTTGGTCCTGTCCCTTCCAGTGATTTATATCTGCTCTTTTAAGTACTATGCTCTGCATGTTTTCCATTCCCACTACTTGAGAACTTACAAGGACTTCTCCTTTGAGAGAAAATCTGTATGTGCCTTGATAGATAGGTTGATTACACTTTCTGGTGTCTCACCTTTTTTTTTTTTTTTTTTAATTTTACATTCATACTCCTTGAGCTTACTTGCTCAATTTTATTTCAGCATTTGTTCTTTATCCTTTGTAGTTTGGCTGTATCCCTTCTTAGGAAAACTTGCATTTCAGGCTTTGTTGGCTTAGTCTTAAGACTTTTGCCATAATTTTGTGACATCTTTGCTCTAACACATTCAAAATATGTTGACATACAAGATAATTTAAGGAAAAAAAATGTTGCTTTTTTTAAGCATTAGTTCCATTTTAAGTCGAGCTAAACAGAGTTAATAAGTTAACAGTTAATATAAATAGGAAATGGGGTACCTGGACAGCTCGGTGTGCTGAGCATCCAACTTTTGATTTCAGTTCAGTTCATGAATCTCAGGCTGACTGAGCATGGAGCCTGCTTGGGATTCTCTCTTTCCTTCTGTCCCTCCCCCATGCTCGCATGTGTACACACACACACACACGCTCTCTCTAAGAAAAGATTAATAATGATTCATTCCTCACAGGCTCTGGCCATTATAATAATATGAGACTATAAATGACAGCAATGGGTCTATCCTAAGAAAAATATTTTCAGACATTTTCAAATGGGTACAGGAACCTTAAATCTGTTCAAGATCCTAGTGTTAAAACAGCCTCCCTAGTGCAGTCCACCATACCATATGCTCCATACCAGAGAATATTGAGCTTCCTTAAGCATAACTCTCTACATACAACAGACTGATAATTGTCCTAGTATTTAGGATTCTATCTGTAGTAGCATGTTTGGTTTTTCACTGTGACTGTAATTGAACAACTTTGTCATTTTGACCTGGAACATTTCTTAGAGCATTTCTTTAAATACCGCTGTTGTCTATAGGTATTAGATGTGATCATTTTACATTTTACGTGATTATTTTACATTGTTCAAGATGTATGATTGATCAACAATTCTAGTGTGAATTTGAAGTCATTTGTGTTCCTTTCTAAATGTATCTTACATTTGATTTTAATTACATGTATTCTCTCTTGGTAAAAGATTTTACAACTATAACTTGTGTGGATACAATGCAAGAAGAAGAAGGAGATAAAGGGGATGATGCCTCAGTTCTGACCACCAGAAATGATGACAAATCATATCCATTTACCAATCCCCGTTGGGCTACTAGAGTCTTTGCTGCCGAATGTGTCTGTAGGATAATTAACCAGTGTGAGAATGCACACAGCGCACATTTTGACATTGCTTTAGCACAAGAAATGAGAAAAAGGGATTCAAGAAGTAAGTAGCATAAAAATGAAAAGACCAAAGGATATCCATAGAAGTGCTGCTTATGTTTTTAATATTAATTTAAGAAGTAAAACTAGAAAGTAGTTTGTATTCTTCCAAATCAGTTATGAAATTTGACTATAATATTTGTATAAGCTATAAAGCTGCCATAGTTTTAATGTTTATACACATTTCAGTGATTTAGCTTCTTAAATTATCATTCACATTTGTTTAATTGACTTGTGCATGATTTAAATTTATAGAAAATAATCATGTTCTTGAGTAGTACATGCATAATCACAACTCACAATAATTTTGCTTCTGGATTGTTTTAGCTTTGTGAATATTACCCAGAAAACATTAGAGCCTATCACAATGTAAAGTAAACCTGCTTGCAAGGTCATTTTGACCTTTTATTCTTGAGTTTTATTGTTTGTATCTAAAGGGGGTATGTGTACATACTATGGCTTGATGTCTAATTTTCAAAATTTACTTAAGCACATTATGTTCAAAGACACAGTGCATGTATCTAAATGCTATAGATATATTTTTTACCAAACAAAAAAATTATATAGCAAAATGTTGCTATTGCCAATGTGGGAGTATGAATTAGGTATCTCTGTTTTAGTGATTTTTCAAGCAGGTGTTTATTGAGTCTCATTATTTGTGACAAGCACCATTCTAGATACTGATAGGTAAAAAATTAGTATATCATAGATGCTTACTGATTCCTTTCTTCCCAATTAAAATTGTAAGTGGCACTAAGATGAGTTGGTTTCTTCATTGTGATCTATAACATTCTTATTAAAACTAGTCCCAGGTTTATTTTAAGTAAAGGTTAGTTGTACCCCTGAACATTTTATTGTTGGAATATTGTTAAGTGATTGTCCTTACAGCTTTGAAGTCTATATTTAACAAACAGTATAGCAAAATAGTAAATCAAATCAGAGGTATTTAAGAAAGTCTAGAAAAGTCTGAAATTATAATGAAAAGATGTGATCACTTCATGTAAATCTTAGTTTCAATGTATGCTTTTTCTTGATTAGATTTGTTTAATCTTGTAGATGACTTTTTGGTGCTACATCTTGCCGACTTAATTCGCATGGCCTTTATGGCTGCCACGGATCACAGTGACCAGCTCCGACTTTCTGGCCTTGAAACACTGTTAGTTGTTATTCGGCAATTTGCATCTATTCCAGAACCAGAGTTTCCAGGTCATGTGATTCTGGAACAGTATCAAGCCAATGTAAGCACTTTCTGTTAGAGAATTTTATTTTTAAACACCTGGGATTAAAACAAAACAAAAAAGAACACCTGGGATAAAAGTCTGTGGAACTAACTGGCATGTCACTTTTTAAAATGTAAATGAGTATATGTCTCTGCTAATATATCACCCGTATAATCAATTTGTAGAAAATTATGTTTGGGGGCGCGTGGGTGGCTCAGTGGGTTAGAGCCTCTGCCTTCGGCTCAGGTCATGATCCCAGGGTCCTGGGATAGAGTCCCGCATCGGGCTCTCTGCTCGGCGGGGAGCCTGCTTCCCCCTCTCTCTCTGCCTGCCTCTCTGCCTACTTGTGATCTCTGTCTGTCAAATAAATAAATAAAATCTTTAAAAAAAAGAAAATTATGTTTGAAGAAGAAATCTTAAGTAAAAACAAAGTGGTACATAAAACAGGTCCTTTGTAAGGTTACAGGTTAATAATTAAAACCTTCTTGGTAATTTGGGGGATAAAGAACATTGCTAATTAAAATCTTTACAAAGGGGCGCCTGGGTGGCTCAGTGGGTTAAAGCCTCTGCCTTCGGCTCAGGTCATGATCCCAGGGTCCTGGGATCAAGCCCCGCATCGGGCTCTCTGCTCCGCGGAGAGTCTGCTTCCTCTTCTCTCTGCCTGCCTCCCTGCCTACTTGTGATCTCTCTCTCTCTGTGTCAAATAAATAAATAAAACCTTTTAAAAAAAAAATCTTTACAAAATATCTGAATATTAAGATAACACAAAATCATTACTTAATATTCCATTTAGGCTGTGTGCATGTTTTATCTTAAAATCATCACTCCTAGAATAAATGTAACCTTTTTTTTTTTTTTTCTCAGCTTAAAAAAGAATTCAGGCTCCTATTACTGATTCTGTAATCTTTTTAACTGATGTTTCACTGGCGCATTGAGCAATGTAGGAAGAACAAGGAAGATAACAGAATCATCACATGTAATCCTCCAGCATCATTCATCCTTCCCTACCTCTCCTTATGATACAGAGGCAGCTTTTGTCAGTTAGCAGTTAGGGAGACAGGAGGAGTTCACCAGTTAGTTAGCTTTCGCCATCAGATTTTCCCAGCTTGTATGCTCTGGGAGAAAACAAAAGGAAGAATAGCAGTTACATAGAACTACCATATTAGAATGAAATATTACAATTCAGTTTAAGGTCAGCTCTCTTATATTTTTAGCCCTCGTAAAATTGCAAATGAGAGGTGCCTGCCTGACTCAGCCAGTAAACATGAACCTCTTGATCTCAGGGTTGAGATCAAGCCCTACATTGAGTATAGAACTTGCTTAAAAAGAAATGCAAATGATAGAAATATAATTACAGGTCACTTAAGCTGAAAAGGAGAGTTGTTTTCAAGAATCTCAGTTGTGGGGCACCTGGGTGGCTCAGTGGGTTAAGCCTCTGTCTTTGGCTCGGGTCATGATCCCAGGGTCCTGGGATCAGGCCCCTGCACTGGGCTCTCTGCTCTGCAGGGAGCCTGCTTCCTCCTCTCTCCTCTCTGCCTGCCTCTCTGCCTACTTGGGATCTCTGTCTGACAAATAAATTTTTTTTTTAAATCTTAAAAAAAAAAAATTTCAGTTGGTTCTGCTTTCTTCTACATTGGCTTTATTCTCGAGTTTGCTCTATTATCAAGATGGCTCTTAGCATCTTAACTATTATTAAGATGGCTCTTAAAAAGAGACGGTGCTTCTGTGCCGGTACTCCCAGCAGACATCTTTAGGAGACCTTGGGTCCCAGGAGTCAGGCAGTGCTCTCAGCTCCTTAACAACAACGTGGGCAAAAAGTGGGTGAAAGAGAAGGTTCTCCAAAGGAAAATAGAGGTGCTTCTAGCTAAAAGAAGATACATTGAACAGGCAGAAACAGCAGGTATCTGGAATACCTATTATAAACAAATAATTTTAAAATAATACTAGAAAGAGAAAGAGTTCGTGCTAACTTACTTATTGATGCTTGATATTTCATATCATTTATTGCCAGGTAGGAGCGGCACTTAGGCCAGCCTTCACTTCAGAGACGCCACCTGATGTCACTGCCAAAGCATGTCAGGTAAATGGTTAAAAAGACAAAGATTGGATGCCTGGGTGGCTCAGTCATTTAAGTATCTGCCTTCAGCTCAGATCATGATCCCAAGGTCCTGAAATCAAGTGCAGCGTTGGGCTCCCTGCTCCACAGGAGTCTGCATCTCCCTCTGCCCCTCCTCCCACTTGTTTGCTCAATCTTTCTCTCTCTCTCTCTCTAATAAATAAAATCTTTATTAATTAATTAAACAAAGTTTAAAAAGTAAAACCCTCTCTTAGGAGGCAGTTCTTCAGTTAATATTTGATACCAGGAGTTCTACATTATAGTTGTCTAACCATTAACCTCAGCTGCTCCTTTTCCTTTACTTTTTAAATTTAGAGAAGTTCCCCTTCCTTTCATGTAGCTACATGGTAATCTATTGTTGGATATGTCATAATTTATTTAACCAGTGATGGATGTATGGGTTTTTTTATCTTTTGCTATTATAAATATTGCTGCAGTAAATGACTTCCCGTACAGGTCACTTTACTGGGTACAAGTGTATCTGTGAGGTAAATTCTGCAAGATTGAATTTCTGGTTTAAAGAATATATTGTTGGGGTTTATCAATTTAAACTCCTCCCAGCATTATATGCAAATACCTGTTGTCCCATAGTCTTAACAACACTAAGTTGTCAGACTTTTAGGTGTTTGTCTATATGATGGGATGAAAAGGGTATCTTCGAATTAGTTTAGTTTTAGATTTATGTTTCAAGTAAGACTGAGCATTTTTTCATGTATCTAAGCCATTATAATATATAATTGTTTCATTTTTAAAGATTTTATTTATTTGAGAGAAAGAACACAAGTGATCATGAGCAGGGGGAAGGGAGGGCAGAGGGAGAGGGAGAAGCAGACTCCCCACTTAGTGGTGAGCCCTACATGGGGTCAATCTCAGGACACTGAGATGATGACCTGAACCCGAGTCAGAAGCTTAACCCACTGAGCCACCCAGATACCCATAAGAGCCACTGAAATAGATAATTTTAAAGTTATTTTTTAGTATTGATTGTCAGGCACTCAATGTCCAACCCTAAATGACCTGCAAAAATTAAAAGCAGAACTGGCTTGAATTGAATTATTTATAAACATAATGGAATAGACTAAATTTAGTCCGTCTTTCAACTTTATTTTATTCACTTGTATATAGGATATGTTTGGTACCTTGAATATTCAAAGAACTGTATTAAATGTTGTACCGAAGGCACCTGGGTGGAACAGTTTGATAAGCATCCAGCTGTTGGTTTTGGCTCCAGTCTTGATTTCAGGGTCATGAGACTGAGCCACACTTCAGCACTGCACTCAGCGTGGAGTCTGCTTAAGACTCTCTGTCCCTCCCCCCACCATGCACTCTTTCTTGCTCTCTCTCTCAAATAAATAAATAAATAAATATGCTGAATCCCTGATTTATTATCACTTCATTATTTGTGCTCTTGCTTTAAGACATTAAAATCTTGTGAAATGAGAGGAACTGAATAAATAGATGGAAGAGGAAAAATTAATTTTCTCTAGAAAAAGAAATACTGTGACATCCAAGAAAACCAAACAGCCTCTGATAATTTAGCAAACTGTTTGCTTTGGAGAATTATTAATGATGCTTTGTTTTAAAATACTTTCAGTATCTTGTTTTCAAAATAAAATCTTCATTGGGGTTTTAAGTTCTTTATCTTTCAGCAGTCAAACTAATTAACCATACAGTCTCTTCTTTTAAAATAATAACATGAAATAAGATTGAAGATTTAATTCAAATATTAATCCAAACATTTATGAAAGTGGTACCTTTCATGGCTTCATTTCTCCATATTAATAACATCTGAAACTCTTTGATTTTTATACTTAGTAGCACTGGTTTCCTTGCTCAACCGTAGACTTCATTCTCTTTTGAAATGCTGGCTTTTGACTGGCATTATCAACAGCATCCATTGGGTTTCCTGAGAAGAAGATGATTTCAGTGTCTAGGTTCCTGAGATATGGTTAGCTCTGCTGAGCTCACAAAGGGGAGGTATCTGTAATTTTTAGATGTAACTTTTGATGTTCTTAAAAACCAGGTTTGCAGTGCTTGGATAGCAAGTGGAGTTGTCAGTGACCTTAATGATCTCCGGAGAGTCCATCAGTTGCTTGTTTCATCATTAACAAAAATACAGGCTGGAAAAGAGGCTCTGAGTCACTTATATAATGAAAGTGCTTCTACTATGGAGATCTTAGCCGTGCTGAAAGCCTGGGCAGAGGTTAGTGCTTCTCCATTTATAACTGGAATTTTATTTTATTTTATTTTATTTTGAAGATTTTATTTATTTATTTGACAGACGGAGATCACAAGTAGGCAGAGAGGCAGGCAGAGAGAGAGAGGAGGAGCAAGCTCCTCTGCTGAGCAGAGCCTGATTCGGGGCTCAGTCCCAGGACCCTGGGATCATGACCCGAGCCGAAGGCAGAGGATTTAACCCACTCAGCCACCCAGGTGCCCCAACTGGAATTTTAGAAGTTGTTAATAAATACCATAGGCTATAAGCTGAAATTAACTACTTAAAACACAACTAAGTCTGTTTTTAAGGTTAACAAAAAGACTTTTAATGTGAGATTTCTTTGTATACTCATTGATTTTTTTTTTTTTTAAGATTTTATTTATTTATTTATTTATTTGATAGAGAGAGAGAGAAAGCACAAGTAGGCCGAGCAGCAGGCAGAGGGAGAGGGAGAAGCAGATTCTTCACTGAGCAGGGAGCCCAATGTGGGGCTCGATCCCAGGACCCTGGGATCACGACCTGAGCCGAAGGCAGCCGCTTAACCCATTAACCCACTGAGCCACCCAAGCGCCCCCTGAATTTTTTTTTTTTTTTTTTTTTTTTTTTTAGCCTAGCATTCTATAATATTCTTTTCTGTCTGTTATCTGCTACTTTAAGCAGGGGCAGTCATGAGCCAGAGAGACTAACCAGAAATCAACTTTTACTGAAATCTGAATTTTGGAAATGTGGGTTTGCTTGTATGTTCTATCAATTCTGTACACATACTTGAGTGTTTTTTCCAGTGTTCTTTCATAGAATGGCTTTTGAATGTTAAATAATAGTTATTTTCTTTTCCAAAATTAATGAAATATTATAGGGAAATGATTAATTTTATCTACTTTTCTAATCAGGAAAAGTTTACTTTGAGAATGTGAACATATATGAAAATAGAATAATATAATGCATTCATATATACCCATTTTGGGGCTTTGACAGTTCCCACACTTGGCTACCCTCAGTTCATATATCATTTTAATAAAGATATATAGTCTCAGGGGGCGCCTGGGTGGCTCAGTGGATTAAGCCGCTGCCTTCAGCTCAGGTCATGATCTCAGGGTCCTGGGATTGAGCCCTGCATCGGGCTCTCTGCTCAGCAGAGAGCCTGCTTCCCCCCCACCCCCCTGCCTGACTCTCTGCCTACTTGTGATCTCTCTCTCTGTCAAATAAATGAATAAAATCTTAAAAAAATAAAAGATATATAGTCTCAGATTACAACTGAGAAAATTAACCAATATGTAAGAAAGCATTTCCTCCATTAAAGCAAATTAAAACCTGAAGATTGGAGTCTATTTTTGCCATTGCTTGGGTTTGACCAACCTTGGTTAGGAAGTAGTTCTGGGGGCATTTGGGTGGCTCAGTTGGTTAAGCGACTGCCTTTTGCTCGAGTCATGATGCTGGAGTCCCAGGATCGAGTCCCGAATCGGGCTCCCTGCTTGGCAGCGAGTCTGCTTCTCCCTCTAACCCTCCCCCTTGTCATGCGCGTGCATGCGTGTGCTCTCTCTCTCTCTCTCATTCTCATTTTCTTTCTCTCTCAAATAAATAGAATCTTTAAAAAAAAGAAAAAGAAAAAAGGAAGTAGTTCTGCCTAGATTTAATAGCTTTTAAACATTTGCTTTTAGTAGAGCAAACAAATTTTCTAATCTCTGTAACCAATTTTGTAAATAATTCTCTAATTATATAGTGTTCTTTTCATTTGAATCTCTGGGTTCTTCCTTAAGACTGACCAACAGGGGGGCGCCTGGGTGGCTCAGTGGGTTATAGCCTCTGCCTTCAGCTCAGGTCATGATCCCAGGGTTCTGGGATCGAGCCCCGCATCGGGCTCTCTGCTCAGCGGGGAGCCTGCTTCCTCCTCTCTCTGCCTGCCTCTCTGCCTACTTGTGATCTCTGTCTGTCAAATAAATAAAATCTTTAAAAAAAAAAAAAAAAAAGACTGACCAACAGGTTGTGTTAATTGAGGTCCATAATCTGCTATCTAAAAATCCTTGGAGCCAGATTTATTTGGAATTCAGAATTTGGGGAATTTTTGAAAAGTAATACAGTACATATTCGGGGCACCTGGGTGGCTCAGTCGTTAGGCATCTGCCTTTGACTCAGGTCGTAATCTCAGAGTCCTGGGATTGAGTCCTGCATCTGGCTCCCTGCTCAGCAGGAAGCTGCTTCTCCCTCTCCCACTTCCCCTGGTTGTGGTCCCTCTTTCGCTGTCTCTCTCTCTGTCAAATGAATGAATAAAATGTCTTTAAAAAAAAAAAAAAAGGTAATACAGTGCATATTCCAGGTATCCCTCCAGGAAATTGCAGCAATACTGTAGAATATATAATTAATATATCTGTAGTAAAATGTTTGAATATTCACACTATGTTGAATAGAGACTATAAAAGGCCTCATATAAATTCAGTCAAGTTTGCCACCAGATTATAATTACTTTTCAGTGTTTTTTGGATTTTAGAGTTGTAGATAGAGGGGTAGTACATGCTATATCCTGTGTTGAATACTTTCACATGCTGTAGTCCTATAAACAGTCCATGTTCAATCTGTTTATGTAAACTTTTTGTAGTGATTTGGTAGTAACTTGAAAAGAAAGTATTTTCCATATTTCAGCTTACTGCAGTTCAGAAGTGGGTACCTGAAACCATATGTTGAGGTGGATTATAGGGCTATAGCTAAGCTTAGTAAGAAGAATGTTGTGATCATGTAGTTATTGCTGTCAAGGGATAGAAAAGGGCAGAATGACAGCATATTTGTTAAGTATTTACTCTCCATAATGCATCTCATTATGCATTATGTTTGTCTGCCCCAGTTTGTCTGTGTGGTTACATGGGTATGTAACCTTCCTGGTATCAGAGTGCATTTGGAGTCCATTATGCTCAAAGGTGAAGTCTGTCTCCTCAGCAAGATAAAAATATAGCACCTTATTAATGGGTACAAGATCTTCCTATTTACAGATTAACCCTTTAACAGGTCTACATAATTGCTGTAGAAAGACATAAAAGCCACAGACAACCTTTGAAGACTACCACTTATTCAGAAGACAGTGTCAGAAATGAGTCATATTCGTCAGATGGACTGCTTGACTTAGTCCACGCAGACCTGGGCACACTGAGTAGGCTCTGGCTTGCTGCGCTTCAGGATTTTGCTCTCTTAACATTGCCTTCAGAATTTGCCTCCCAACTTCCTGCTGAAGGTAAGAAGTTGGTAAAATATGTACATAATTCCTAGAGTGACAATCAGTAACTTTTCAAAATTTATCCTTTTGCAAATAATTTCCATTTGTAAAATAAACATGTGAGAATTGCTTCAGGGTAAATACCCTGAAGTTTACCTGCTAGGTAATAAGACACACATGTCTTACCTCATAGGGTACTGCCAAATTGTTCTCCAATCAGTTGTAACAATTTAGATGCCCACCAACAGCATGTTTCTGTTTCACTAGATTTTCTACCATTATATGTTGTTGTACTTAATAATTTCTATCCATTAGGTGGATATGAAATAGTTTTTCATTGTTTTATTTTGTTATTTTGTTGATTGAAAACCTTTTTTCCTGGGTGTATGGGCTAAGTTTCTTCTTCCATCAGTCACCTACTCATAATCCTTGTCCATTTTCTACTTGGTATTTGTCATGATTTTACTGATCTGTTAATCCCTTATCTAATTTTAGTATTCTTTTTTGTTTTTTTTGTTTAAAAGATTTTATTTAAGAGAGAGATCACAGTAGGCAGAGAGGCAGGCAGAGAGAGAGGGGGAAACAGGCTCCCTGCTGAGCAGAGCACCCAATGCAGAGCTTGATCCCAGGACCCTGAGATAATGATCTGAGCTGAAGGCAGAGGCTTAACCCACTGAGCCACCCAAGTGCCCCAGTATTCTTTTGTGATTGTGTGTCTTCCAAGTCTATAGCTTATATATAACTTTTATCTTTCTAAAATTAATGTACTCATTCATTTATGGTTTGTGGTTTTGTGTAATACCTGATAAGGTTTTTTTTGTTGTTGTTGTTGTTTTAAGATCATAAAAACCTAGAATCATTACAGTTTTATACTTTACATTTTGGGCTTAGTTTAGCTAGATTTTGTGTGTGTGTGGAATGGGATAGGCATCTAATTTTGTTGTCAGTTATTAATCTGCATTTTATGGATTGGATATTTGGATAGCCGTTTTTATTCATGTTATTCCAAAATGCTTTTTTTTTTCTCTTTGATATGAATTTCAGGTCAGCCTGTCTGCTTCTATTAGAATTTTAACTGGAATTATACAGAGAGAGATAGGAGTGTCTAAAATACCTTTCAGTAGCATCAAAATGGAAATAAATTGATTTATTGGCATGGTATGTCAGCTACTAGTGAATAACAAATACAGATCAACATAAGTTACTCTCAGAAACATAAAGTTAGGTGAAAAAACAAATTCAAAAATGTTACATACAATATGGTGCCTTTAAACACAAAATAACATATTATTTATGAATACAAACATTTGTTGTAGGAGTGAGTCACACTAACTTGGGAAAAGTGATTACAGAAGGAGGGTTAAGAATTAATGATATGAGGGCACCTGGGTGGCTCAGTGGGTATCAGTATTTGTTTCAAACACACATCACATAAATTCCTTAAAAGAACTTCTGGGATGATGGGAATGGTCTGTTATCTTGTAACACAGAAGAGAGAAAATATATTGGAACTAATCTCTTTTATTCCTCCTGAAACTGCTTCTGTTTTCTTGTAGGTGGTGCTTTCTACACAGCAGAGACAAGTGAAAATGCAAAATTGCATTATTACAACTCCTGGGCACTTATCTTGCATGCTACAGCATTGTGGCTTACCAGCACAGGCTTTGTTGTTGCTGACCCAGATGAAGGAGCATCTCATCTCTCAAGACCTGTAACACCAACTTCCATGTGTCAAGGTTCATCATCTGGGGCAACAGTAAAGTCCCCTGAGGATGTCTGCACTGATAGATTCCATCTTATTTTAGGTCAGTAAAAGAGCTAACAAGCTCCTAACCCTACAGAGTTTTTCTTGAGTCGTGCCTTACTGCCCATCTTGCTTTGTTAGGTGTTAGTGATAAACTTGACATAACTGAGTAAACTTACATACATTTTACAAAACTGCAGATTTCTGAAATCTCATTACAAGCTGGCTTCAACATCATGTTGATTGAATTATAGAAATTATAAGACAATCCTAGTTTTTTCCACACAATTTTTTGAAGATTCATGTAATGTCTATAAATTTTTTTAGATTTCTTTCTCTCTATATTAAAAAATACCAATATACTGAAGATGGGGTCCACCTGCATGCCCCCCCCCACCTCCTACCTGTGTCTCAAGGATTGCAAGGTTCAGAAAAGTATACTCAAAGGTACAAAATTGCAAGAAAATATTTAAGGTCTAGGAGATGAGATTTTTAGGTTATGAAGTTTAACCCATTCCTTGGCTTTCCTGGAACTTAATTTTTTTCTTTTTTTAAAGATTTTATTTATTTATTTGACAGAGAGAGAGAGAGAGAGAGAGATCACAAGTATGCAGAGAGGCAGGCAGAGAGGAGGAAGCAGGCTCCCTGCTGAGCAGAGAGCCCAATGCGGGGCTCAATCCCAGGACCCCCAAGATCATGACCTGAGCCAAAGGCAGAGGCTTAACCCACTGAGCCACCCAGGCACCCCTGGAACTTCATTTTTAAAGTGAAATTCTTTCTAAAATAGAGTGAGTTTCTAGAATAAATGAAAGAAATGTTTTTCATATTTTACCTAGTTCTTGGAAAACAACCCGTTAGATTATTATCTATGAAGAAATTATTGATTAAGTGAAATGTAAGCATTACAAAGATAAATGATTAAATTAGGTAAGGTTTATGGTTCACAGAATTTCTGTTATTACTCCTTCTCAGGCCAGACATGACCACATTTCCTATATCCTTGGGTATATTAAACTTTGTTTCCATTTGCCTGGAGACAAGAGTTTTTTAAAAACAAACTTGCAGAATGAAGGATGGCAGTTACTATGAGCATAAGCTATGCAATTTGACTACCTCAGTTCAGATTCTTCCAGTACACCATTGTAACTGAGCTTGAGCAAATTAAATAATTTAAGCTGTATGTGCTCATCTCCCTCTCAGAAAGAGGGTTAATAATACCATGGAGCATGCAACTCTTGATCTCAGGGCTGTTAAGTTCGAGCCCCATATTGGGTGTTAAGATTACTTAAAAATAAAAATATAAAAAAAATACCTACTTCCTAAGATATTGTGAGAATGAAATGAAATGGCAAATATAAAGATACAGTGCTTGATCCATGATAATCACTCAATAAATTTTAGTAAGAATAAAGTTATAGAACTCTACACGTTGGGGCACCTGGCTGGCTCAGTTGGTAGAGCGATTCTTAATCTCAGGGTCATGAGTTAAAGCCCAGCATGGGTCCTCCTTAAAAAACTCTCCACATTAAGTTCTCTAGTATAATTTTATTCTAATTTTTTGCATTTTTGAACTATTTCATAGCACCTATGCAGTAGTGCTCAAACCTGTTTGAGATTATTCTTTATGTACATGTGGATAAAAACAACTAAAAGACTTGCTTTATTACTTAATAGTTTAGTCTTAAATGCCATGTGGTTTACTTTACCTTTTTGCTAAGCTAAATATTTGTATATCTTACCTAAGTATAAAATGAATTCCTTACTTCATAAACTAAGAATCTCAAAGAAGCCTCCTTTTTTTCTGTTTTCTACAGGAATCAGCGTGGAATTTCTATGTTCCTTACGCTCAGATGCAACCATGGAAAGCATTACTGCTTGTTTACATGCATTACAGGCCCTTCTAGATGTTCCTTGGCCCAGATCTAAAATTGGCAGTGATCAGGTGATTTCTTGTTTTTTTGTTAGGCTTCTGTGATTTTCAAGGAACAGGAATAACATGTTCAGGTTACTACAGCAAACAGAAAATGAACACAGAGAAGAAAAAGAAAACTAAACTGCTGCATGACTTGATCTGTCAGAACTGGAATGCTGTCAGTAACCATCATGCCTCTGACTGCCACTTTGTGTGTCTGCTTCTGCCACACTGATTTCTGCTGCTAACTACTCAGTGTAGCAGCTCTTCAGTGGAACTCTCGGCAATGAGGGGAAGGCACTGTATTGAAGTGGCCAGAAGAGTAGCTACTAGTTAAATGTAGAATTCCTTCTTTGTTTTTTTCTACTTCAGTGCGCCCTGTTCTTTGTATATATCTATATCTTCTATTCCATTTCCCCAAGAGAGAATCTACTTGGTTCATGTAGTTATGTCTATTACAGAGTATTCTTGTTGGTTGAGTTCTCCTTCCTGGTTTTTTTGGGGTTTTTTTGTTTGTTGTTTGTTGTTTTGTTTTTGTTTTTGTTTTTAAGATTTTATTTATTTATTTGACAGACAGAGATCACAAGTAGGCAGAAAGGCAGGCAGAGAGAGAGGAGGAAGCAGGCTCCCCGTAGAGCAGAGAGCCAGATGCGGGGCTTGATCCCAGGATTCTGGGATCATGACCTGAGCCAAAGGCAGAGGTTTTAATCCACTGAGCCACCCAGGCGCCCCTCCTTCCTGGTTTTTAAAGAGATTACTGGCTAGCCTATAGGTGGAGTCAGACACTAATATCTGACCCAGTTGTGACTATGATAATAGGATCACTGTGAAAGTATGGCATCTCCTTTAACTTCTTTCCTAAGAACTACTGATTTTCTCTCTAGGTAGACTGTAATTTAACCTGTTAACACTTTTATTTATTGGGTTTAAATTACTAAAGAGCTTCTTCCCTGACTTGGATTATACTTGAATAAATTCTGAACATTTTGTTCTTGTTTATTTGGCATGTTAAAACAAATACAATAATGACGGATTTTCTTTGTTATTTTCAAAGATGAAAGTAAGCTACCAGATTAAGCACTAGAAAAGCAGAAAATGAGACACTATTTGTCCAGTGCATTTTATTCTTTTTTTTTTTTTTTAAGATTTTTAAATTTATTTATTTGAGAGAGAGAAAGTGAGTGAGCACACACAAGTGGGGTGAGGGGCAGAGGGAGAGAGACAAGCAGACTCCCCACTGAGCAAGGATCCTGACATGGGGCTCGATCCCAGGCTCTGAGATCATAACCTGAGCCCAAGGCAGACGCTTAACTCACTGAGGCACTGAGGCACCCCAGTGTATCCTTTAGAGAGATATCCATTTTATGCTTATTAACTTACCACTTTTTAATGTTTTCCTTCTCCATCATTCTTTGTTACTACTAAAAAACCTCAATACATATCTGGAAGTCTACACGACAGTGCTTGTATTCTTCTAGCCAGATTTCTCACCTTGCTTTGGAAGTTTCCCTTTCCATTTTCCCATTTTAGGACCTGTGTGAAAACAGTCTTTTGTCATAATACCATTTCCTGCAAGATGGGACAGAAACCAATCTGGAGTCAATTTAAAGTAGAACAAGTGTTACTAACATTGTACCTACACATTTAATTTTTGTGATCAATTTGTTAATATTCTCTTTTTGAATGTTTCCATGGCATTTAATATTGGTATTTTTTAAAAAGAAAGTATGTTATTTCCAATACAGTTTCTCCTAAATGTTTTCTATGATAGGACTTGGGCATCGAGTTGTTGAATGTACTACATCGAGTAATTTTGACCCGAGAATCACCTTCTATTCAGTTGGCTTCACTTGAAGTGGTAAGACAGATTATCTGTGCAGCTCAGGAACATGTCAAGGAGAAAAGACGAAGTGCAGAAGGTGAATGTTAACCTATACTACAAAATTCATCATATTATAATCAAATTAATTAGCATTACTTTTTTAAAGTATTATTACATGTCTATGTTGTTCTGATAATGCTTTGTGTATAGTACAAATGAAACCTCTCTAAGTATGGCTTTAAGTCCTTTTATCCACCACTACATGTTCGCTTTAAGTTTTCTTTAAGTAATCTCTACACTCAGTGTTGGGACTTGAATTTGCAACCCAGAAACCTGGAGTTTTATGCTCCACCGATGAAGCCAGCCAAGTACCCCATAACTACTGACAATTTTTTTCTTTATCTTTCTTTTTTTTTTTAAGATTTTTAAAATTTATTTGACAGAGAGAGACACAGCGAGAGGGGGAACACAAGTAGAGGAAGTGGGAGAGGGAGAAGCAGGCTCTCCACTGAGCAGGGAGCCTCATGTGGGCTCCCTGGGATCATGACCTGAGCAGAAGGCAAACATTTAACTCCTGAGCCACCCAGGCGTCCCACTACTGACAATTTTTAATGACTTAAGTTTTGCAGAGTGATTAAATTGCTTACTTATAAGTCTGATTTGGTATTGATGAGTTTATCATTTAATATTACATTTGACTACATATAACAGAAAACTCAGTCTGACAGCGGATTTAAAACACAAGGACTTGTTCTGTCATCTAAAAGATGCCCCAGAGACAGGAAGTCCTGAACAGGCATGGCAGTTTCTTAAAAAACATCAGGGACCTTGGTTCTTATCTTTCTGCCTGCCATTATCAATACTTAAGAGAACAAGGTAGGCGTTGGAGCTGGACCTATCAGATTCACATTTTTCTTTTTTTAAGATTTTATTTATTTGTGAGAGAGAGAGAGAGAGCACAGAGGGAGTGGCAGGAGCAGGTTCCCCTCTGAACATCCTTGATCATGACCTGAGCCAAAGGCTGACAGACGCCCAATTGACTGAGCCACATAGGTGCCCCTCAGGTTCACATTCTTAACAAGGCGTTAACCAGACAATATTTTAAAACTGAGAGGGTTACCAAGGATTTCTTTTGATCTACTGCAATAGGTAGTCATAATAAAGACAACTCCTTTTACCTCCGTAACTTTATCTTTCAGTCTTTAACACCCAAGACTTCAGCCATTTAAAGGTTTTACCTACAACAGAAATGAACTAAATTGCCATCTACCCAAAGCAAAGCAAACACAAAATGTTTATTCAACACTGTTCTTTCTGTCTTTCAGTTGACGATGGGGCTGCAGAAAAGGAAACCCTGCCAGAGTTTGGAGAGGGAAAGGACACAGGAGGACTTGTGCCTGGGAAATCTTTGGTTTTTGCAACACTGGAATTGTGTGTATGCATTCTAGTTAGACAGCTTCCAGAACTAAATCCAAAATTGACAGGTAGCCCAGGAGTAAAAGCTGCAAAGCCACAAGTGCTCTCAGAAGATGGAAGTAGACTGGTGTCAGCTGCGTTAGTTATTCTGTCTGAACTTCCTGCTGTGTGCTCTCCTGAAGGTACGCTGTGGTATTTCACTGCTTTACTTGACCAGGAGGGAGAGAAATGATTTTAATAAATAAAGGAGACAATGATTGCCAATCCTTTTCTCATTAAACTAATGCTGCCTCAGAGGTTTGGTGGGTAATGTTTAATCCTTTAAGATTAACATTGCATTCTAATAATTTGTTTTTTGAGAGGGTAAAGGTAAGTAGATACTATGTACTATCAACAGATAATGCTCTTTCTTGGTTGACAATATTTTTAACCTATCAGTGGCAGTGATTTAGCTCTTGGGCATTTTTTGGTATAAAATACCTAATGGACTTCCCCTTTCTTGGTAATCACAGAAGTTTGTCATCAGTTTGGAATCGAGTCCATACTTAAAATAGAGCTTTTAAGGCTCCATAGGGCTCTGCTGAATCACTACGTCCTCCTAATTCCTTCTGTGTGAATTTTTAACCTAGGAACCTTCTTGCTTATCCCTATTGTCCATGGTGCTTCTTGATCTGAAGTGGCCCATTCCTTCTCTCCTTTTTAAAATTTTGTCTTCTGGGGTGCCTGGGTGGCTCAGTGGGTTAAGCCTCTGCCTTTAGCTCAGATCATGATCTCAGGGTCCTGGGATGGAGCCCCGAATCGGGCTCCCTGCTCAGCGGGGAGCCTGCTTCCCCTCTCTCCCTGCCTACTTGTGATCTCTCTCTGTCAAATAAATAAAATCTTTAAAACTAAAATAAAATTTTGTCTGCCTTTGAAGTTCATATCCAGGCCTACATTGTCTGTAATTGCTTCCCTAAAAACTCTAGCTCATAAAGAGTTTTGTTTTTTCATGTGTGTATGCATATATCTATGTGTATAATGTTGCTTCCATATGTGAATAGGTTTTATGCATCATATAGAGGCATTATCGGTAATTTGTTATTACATACCAAAAAGATAAACTTATATGCAAACAAATATGTCTTATTTCCAATGAAATACTGTATCCTTTTTTTTTTTTTTTTTTAAGATTTATTTATTTGACATAAAAAAATCCCAAGTAGGCAGAGAGGCAGGCAGAGAGAGGAGGAAGCAGGCTCCCCGTGGAGCAGAGAGCCCGATGCGGGGCTCGATCCCAGGACTCTGGGATCCTGACCTGAGCTGAAGGCAGAGGCTTTAACCCACTGAGCCACCCAGGCACCCCTGAAATACTGTATCCTTTAGGAAATTTAGTAGGTAATAGGCACTCTGTGCTTAATAGATTTCTTAACTGATAAGCATATTTTTGCTTAAACATGTCTTGACCAACATATGTGCTATCTTTTAACATGATTTTCAGCTTGATATGAATTGAAACCTATATTCCTTATTCTCACACACTGCTTTGCAACAAGAATGGCAGAAAAAGTGATTAGTAGAAGCTTAAGGATAAAAATACACTGTGAGAGTTTTGTTGAGTAGCCTCTGAGAGCATTAAATGTACTATTTTAGTTTTAGTCTCTCAGTTTAAACATTACAGTGACTTTTCAACTCTTTAGTGGGTATGAAATTTTTAATAATTTTTATTGAGTGGATTGCTACAAATTCCTTAGAAAAAAGAGTTTGATATAAAATAAATTCAAGGGGAGCCTGGGTGGCTCAGTGGATTGGGCATCTGCCTTTGGCTCAGGTCATGATCTCAGGGTCTTGGATTGGAGCCCCACATCAGGCTCTCTGCTCAGCGGGGAGTGTGCTTCCCTCTCTCTCTGCCTGCCTCTCTGCCTACTTGTGATCTCTCTGTCAAATAAATAAATAAAATCTTTTAAAAAAATAAAACAAAAAACAGGGACGCCTGGGTGGCTCAGTTGGTTGGGCGGCTGCCTTCGGCTCAGGTCATCATCCCAGCGTCCTGGGATCAAGTCCCACATCGGGCTCCTTGCTCCGCAGGGAGCCTGCTTCTCCCTCTGCCTCTGCCTGTGCTCGCTCTCTCTTGCTCTCTCTCTCTGACAAATAAATAAAATCTTTAAAAAAAATAAAATAAAAAATAAATAAATTCACGTAGATAGTAGTGATGGTTGTACAACATTGTGAATGTACTTAATGCCACTGAATTGTACACTTTAAAATGGTTAAAATTGTAAATTTTGTCTATATTTTATCATACTAAAAAATAAAAATAAATTCATCATTTGTTAGCTACCAAATAAGCAAGATACAAAAATACTATGACACAATTTAAATAACATTTTCAATTATAACCAAAATTTAATGCAGTCTTAAAAATCTTAATACTACCTAAATTATCTTAATAGTTATAATCCTTTATGAAAAATGTCTTAAAAGCTAGAAATTTTTGACATTGTCTTCCTCATTGATGATTTTTTAGAAACTATATGTATAGACTGAAACATATTTTTAAATATGTGTCTTACAGGAAGCATCTCAATTCTCCCTACTATATTGTACCTCACAATTGGGGTCCTCAGAGAAACTGCTGTGAAGTTACCTGGGGGCCAGTTATCTTCAACTGTTGCAGCTTCCCTACAGGCTCTGAAAGGAATATTGTCTTCTCCCATGGCCAGAGCAGAAAAGAGTCACACTGCTTGGACTGACCTCCTCCGTAGTGCTTTAACAACAATACTTGACTGTTGGGATCCAGGTAATTAAGGCTATTGAGAAGCAGTTGTTTAGTTTGTTATAAAAAGCACGAGGGACTTTGAGATTAAGCTATTTAATTGATCAATTTTGGCATTCTCACTTAGAGGGGCCCATAGTCACTACATATGTGTTCAGAGAATATGTATTAAGTAGATAGAAACATCTATATTCTCATTTTAGTATCTTTACTCTTTAATGCAGTTAAATGACAGAGATCTCCAAATGTTAGTATTAATTTATGAATATAGTATGATCCATAACTAGCTGACAGAACCTTTTAATGCCCATAGGGTATCAAAAAGTATATAAGTTATACATTATAAATCTAAAATAAGATTGATCGGATTTATATCTTCATTCCACTACTTACTAGCTAACTGACCAGCTAAGTTGCTCAACTTCTCTGAACCTTAGTTTTCTCATTAACAAAATAAGGGTATTGTGTTGCAGGAATTGTTAGAGCAGTAACATAATATATGGAAAGCATCTCATTTATGATCTGATATATATCAATAAATGATAGCCAGTATTGTGTTCAGTGGCCATTAAAATTTCTTTTGCTCTTATTATTGTTGTATAGTTTTCATTTTCAGCATAATGTCATGGTGATTGTAAAAAGTCCTTAGACATATTATAGATTGTCCCTGCCTTCCTTGTTCTGTTTATAAATGTCACAGTTCACCATATTCTCTTTCATATGGTGTAAAGGTTTCAATGGAATTCAGCATTTATTGACCACCTACTTTGTGCCCAGAGTTGAGAGTTTGGTGGAGTCTGGTATTATATGGTATAATATAATTGGTATATGCTTTTATATATATATATATATATATATATATATATATATATATATACACACACACACACACACACACACACACATACATACACACACACACACGTATATATATATACACTGGTATAATATAAATTATTATATGCTTAATATCACAAAGTACTCCTTAAAGGCAACAGTAATGTCTTAATTATCACTGCATTTCTAAATACAGTTAAAAAAAAGAGAGAGAGAGAGAGACTGATTTAAAAAATGAGAGTAATCTGCTCTGAGTGAATCAGGCAGAGTGTAACAGGTAGGGTTCTCTGGAAGCTCTAGTTGAGATGAAAGTTGGGGAGCAAGAGGTTTATTAAGGAACAACACCTGTGAAGGGAGTAGGGGAAAGTAATACTGGGCAATAGTAATATGGGTAAAAGTAATATGGGCAGATTGCCCATATGAATGCCTCACATAGGACAGAAAAGGCCTGTACTTTATCCTCAGATGTGGGCTAACCCAGGAAGGATGTGATCTCAATCAAGGCAACTCTAGCTGAGGCCAACCCTAAGGGAACTAAGCTGACCATATTTCCTAAGGCTGGCCAGCGCCTTCTCCCATGAAGGGGATCTCTGTGGTACAGTTCTGTATCTTCCACAAGAGGCTTCTCAGAAAAGTCGATTTCTTGGGGAATCAGGAAGCATTTTCCACATGGACATCATAGAAACAGGTTCTAGGTACATTTTGATCATGTGCCTGTAGACCTAAGTAGTATGGTACATTTGGGGACAGCAAGTATAATAATGAAAGAATGTGGGGTTAAAGGAAGAGGCGGAGGAGGGTGATGAATAGCAATTACTAAAAAGATGGTGTGTTGGTGCATGGGGCCAGATTATGAAGGATTTGCATGGTTTGTAATTTGGACTGCTTTTAATATGCATGTGGAATCACTGAAGGGTTTTAAGAAGAGGAGTAAAGGGATAGGATTTGCATTTCTGAAGAATCACTGTGGCAGCTATAGAAAAGAAAACAAGATTCTTGGAGGTAAGATCGTAGTGTAAGGATAAAGAATAAAATATTAAAAATAAAATGTTAAGCATGTATTAACAGAATTTATTGATAGTTTGGTTTAGGAATTGAAAGGGTTCATTGAGCACTCCTAGTGCCATTAACAGAAATTCCAAAGTAAACATTTTCAGGGGAATGTAATGAGTTGAGTTTGAAATGCCTTTCAGATAATCAAGTGGAGCATAATATGTAGCAGTCTGGACTTCAGGAAAGTAACCTGAGCTAAAGATGATTTTAGAGTATGTGTATTGGAGAGTTAATCAGTGTAAGCTATGGGATAGATAAAATCACCCCAGTTGAGTTTATGGATCAAGCTGGAAGGTGATTCAGGAGAGAATACAGTCACAGAAGCCAAAGAAAAGAATTTTAATGGTGAGAGCATGGTCAACAGTATAAATACAGTGTAAATGGAAGGTAAGGAAAGTAAGGATTGAGTATAGACTCCTCTTCACAAGAAGAAAAGAAAGCTGAAGGAAAGTATAGGGGTGAGGAATTTTTTTTAAGATGAGATTTTAGCATGCATTTGTGCTTATGGGGGAAAAAAGATATGAGATCGGAGTTGGAAATATTAGGGAGGGAAGCAATGTCCCCTTCTAAGCAGGAAGAAATAAAATTCATAGTACAATTTAGAAGGATGAACCTTTGCCGGTGGGAGGGAAGTAAAGGAAGTTAGAGATGGGAAGTAATAGGTGTAAGTTTTAATGATGAGAGTTACAAAGCGCTTGTCTCTCCCATCACACACCACAAATATGTTTTTGGTTATTTATCAGAGAATAAGGTTAGGGCGGTAAGGATTTAGATTACCTACCTAGAGAAATTAAAGTAGGAGCTGATAATCACAGGTAAACCATTTTCTATGTAACAAATCACCTGAAAACGTAATGGTTTAAAACAACAGACATTTATTATCTGATAGTTTACAGGTCAAGAATTTGGAGCAGCATAGGTGGGTGGTTCTCACTCATGAGGTTACTGTTAAGATGTTGGCCAGGGCTGCAGCTAGAAGATCCATTTCCAAGATGACTCATTCATGGCTATTGGAAAAAGAGTCTTCAGTCTCTTGGTGGCTATTAGCAGGAGGCTTTGCTTCCTTACCACAGAGACCTCTCCATGGGGCTAATGTTAAGGGAAACTTGCATTTATGCTGGGTAAAAGAAGATAGGAGTAAGGGAGTTTAGGTAGGGATGGGGGAATAGGGAATTTAGAAGAAATGGGAAGAGGAACCCAGGAGAGCTTTATCCTACTGAAAATAAAAAGACATTTTTACTAAACAGACTAGCTGTGTTTCAAGTTGTCATAAATGACTGAAAATAATAACTGTTTAGAAAGCAGTATAGCATCATGATTAACATTATGCTCTCTGGAATCAAACTATCTGCCTTACTAATTTGTGTGACTTGAGCAAATGACTAAATTTCTTTTCCTCATCCATAAAATGGAAGAAATAAGAGTACCCATTTCCTGGTGCTATTATATGGATTAAATATTTAATATATACAAAGTACCCGTAATAATGTTGTCATCATTTTAATTGTTGATCCATGTACCTTTTACTTTAAAATTATTCAAATTATTTTTATAAAACCCAACTCATCCATAATATATTGCTTTCATTGCTGTCATTGTTTCATTATTACCTCTGAAGTATCAGTTAAGATATTAATCTCCTCAAGGCTTTCTCTGACCACCCAGTGTAGCGGTTCCTGGGTTGCTTTCTTTTATTTTCTGGGTTTTTTTAAATTTACTTATTTGGAGTGCCTGGGTGGCTCAGTTAGGTGTCTCACTTTTTTTTTTTTTTTTTTTTTAAGATTTTACTTATTTATTTGACAGAGAGAGATCGCAAGTAGGCAGAGAAGCAGGCAAAGAGAGAGGAGGGGAAGCAGGCTCCCTGCTGAACAGAGACCCCAATGCGGGGCTTGATCCCAGGACCCTGAGATCATGACCTGCGCTGAAGGCAGAGGCTTAGCCCACTGAGCCACCCAGGCACCCCGGTGTCTGACTCTTGATCTGTTAGCTCAGGTCTTTATCTCAGGGTTGTGAGTTCAATTCCCACATTGGGCTCCATGCTGGGTATGGAGCCAATTTAAAAAAAAAAAAAAAAAGTTATTATATAAAAGTGATCTCTGTACCCAACATGGGGCTCAAATTCACAACCCTGATATCAAGTGTTACACACTCTACTAGCTGAGCCAGCCAGGAGCCCCAACTTTTATCTTTTAATGTATTTTTTATATTCATAGACCTTGTGACTAACAAATTATTTACTTCTGGTGTACAATATATCTTCTGTAAATTATAGACTCACTGCCAAAAAGAGTGCTGTTTCCTAAACATTCGTTGAATGAATGTTAGCAAAGCTGTTACCTCGATCCCTGTATATCATTTCTTCATAAGTAGTAATCCAGTCTTACACAGTTTCATGAGTTGAATTTGCCACCCCTTTTCCTTTTCAAGTAACATCAAGTTTTCACAGCAGAATCATTAAAATTATTGAGTGAGATTATGAAGGTAAATATGGGGGGAAATGAAGGAGAATTATCTAACAGAAAATTATTTCAGATGATTGTGACACATGCAGTATTTTCAGGGTTTTTTTTTAATACTGTTAAGAAATGGCATATATAGCAAAGCACTAAGGTATTTTCACTTGATACTTGTATTATCAAAATATGAATACCTTATCTTACCTTAATCTTAACAAAGAAAGATTACCTTAATCTTAACAAAGAAAAATCATTTCTGATTTGTTCCACAACAAAAATGATACTATAATAGCTAACTCCTGTTGAGCTCAACATGCTATTCAGATGCCTTAGATGAATAACTCATTTAATCCTCATAACTTTATAAATGCAAGTACTGTTAATATTTCCATTTTATAAATGTGAAAACTAAAATTGGGGTTCAGTGTTCAATGTCACACAACTAGTAAATGTATATTCCTAGTAAATATATATTTACTGATGTCTGCCTGTAAAGAATGTAATTACGTTGGTAATTTTTGGCTCTAGAATTACTTACAATCTTACATTTTAAAACCTACATTTGCCAGGATTCTTAAAATCAGTCCATTAGTGTTTATTGTCTGTAACTGTTGTGTATACAAAAGAAATTGTTGCTGTCAAACCAGAGATATCTTCACACAGATGCATAAAACAATACGGCAATCTTGGGATGTTTCTCATAGATCATTTCTCTTTAGTAGATGGAACACATCAAGAACTTGATGAAATCAGTCTACTTACTGCTATCACAGTATTTATTTTGTCTACCAGTCCAGAAGTCACTACCATCCCATGCCTTCAGAAGCGCTGTATTGAGAAATTTAAGGCTACTCTTAAGATAAAAGATCCTGTGGTAAGTGTCTTTAGTAGAGAGATGTTTATAATAGGAATATGTTTAGGCTTTTGTAAAACTTTTCTTTGTGATTTTATTGGCTCCAACAAGAAGTACCAGACTGAATTTTTTGTTTTTAGGTTTGGAGCAATTTCTGTTCTTAGGGTGACAAAGCCAAATAATACTGTTCTTACTCTTTGCCCCTAAGGATAGAACATAGTTGGAGAAAGATAAAGGACATTTAAAACAAAACCTTAATTTGAAATAGGGCATCTTAAAATTGATGAATCTCTAGAACTTACAAGAGACATTTAGTAAGATAACTTGTTTTTATTTTCATTTTTTTAAAGATTTTATTCGTTTATTTATTTTAGAGAGAGAGCCTGCTTGCAAGGAGTGGAGGGAGAGGGAGAAGCAAACTCCTCATTGAGCGGGGAGCCTGATACGGGACTCAGTTTTATCACCCTGAGATCATGATCTGAGCCAAAATCAAGAGTTGGGCATTCAACTGACTAAGCCACCCAGGTGTCCCTTAGTAAGATACTTTGTAGCTTATTATAGTAGATTTCCTAAAAAAGAAAGACTTCACATGCCTTCAAGAATATGATATGAAATAATGGTACCCATCCCAAAAACAGTGCACACAAGTTAATCTCATTCCTTTAAGACCCCTTCACTTGCTAAATTAACTTCCTATTCCTTTATGCACTGCAGAATGAATTGGTTCCAGGTCAGAAAGACTTCATTTACAATTAGATTTGAGGGAAATTGGTCAATAATATCAAAAGGTTTTAAAACATTTCATCAGGCGTGCCTGGGTGGCTCAGTGGGTTAAAGCTTCTGCCTTCAGCTCGAGTCATGATCCCAGGATCCTGGGATCGAGCCCCGCATCGGGCTCTCTGCTCAGCAAGGAGCCTGCTTCCCCCCTCTCTGCCTCTCTGCCTACTTGTGATCTCTCTCTCTGTGTCAAATAAATAAATAAAATCTTTAAAAAATAAAAAAAATAAAACATTTCATCAAATACTAGTAGGACTATATAGATTGGTGTGAAAAATGCATAGTTACCATTTAGCCAGAGGACAGTTAAAGATTTCATGGGCAATACAAAAAGTTATGTAGTTTAAAGAACAAATAAAACTTAGTTCTTTTAATAGAGAACATTCAGTTTTCCTAAGTAATCAAAGACTTGATAAAGATAGTATCAAACGTGAGAAATTATTTTGATAATATACAGAATCTTTGTCTTCTAGGCAGATTATTTTAATAAGGCAAAGAAAAACCTTTTATAATCTTTTATCAAGAGGAGACCAATAATCCAAGAAAAATTTGTCTGTTTAACAAGGAGAAAACCAAATTCTAATTTTGTACCAGTGTATTTATGATATTAAAGCTCATTTTCTTTTTTTTTACTTAGGTAAATTTATTCTCATCTTAGGTAGCTTGACCATGAATAAAATTCCTTTCCCAAAATCCCTTTTCACAAACCTACAACTTTATTTTGTACTTCCGGATTTTGTTGTCTATTTTTCCCCTTTCCCATTATGAAATAACCAACCTCACTTTAGGACAAAATTACTTTCTTTTCCCTCAACAAAATTGCATCTACATCCCTCATTCTTTCTCTTACTGAAACACACATCCTGCTTTGCCAGGATACAAAGATGATTCTGTTACCCATCCATGGATCACAGCCACTAACTCAGGAAACAAGTGGTTGAGCCCTGGCATGCTGCCGAGGCCAACTGCACCATTCCTGGGAATCCCAAGAGGGCTGAACAAATGAAATGCATAGCTCCTGGCTGGGTTTACCAACACTGTTACCAAACAAACTCAGATAACCTAATCGCAGGAGAAGCCAATCACTCAAGAGACAAGGGTTTGGAAAAGAGAATTGGAGAGCTTTATTTTGGGGGCCAGCAGCCTGGGGAGGTGGCTCAAGCCTTAACAAATGACCTCTCTGCCAACAAATGGACACCTAGAGTTTTATAGGGAGAGGTTCGAAGAATTCATGCCAAGAACAGGCAGCACTGATCATAGGAAAGATTCTATATGTATTCAGCAAGATCATGGGCAGGGAAGGGTATGGGATGTGGTCTTCTAGGCATTTCTTTGATATCAGAGCTTTTCTGGCCTGGTAGTTGGAATGTTCAGGTCATTGCAAAACGTCTTCCATCATGTCTCAAGAAAGTATGATAAGAAATAAGAACAATGGGTTTCAGGACATGAGTTAAGCAATCTTGTCTATTTCTTGTCTTAACTTTTGGGGCCTATGCTTGAGCTAGAGGACTTGCTGACAATTACTTCTAGTAGTTTAATTATATACATGAACATTTTTAACCCTTAGGAACCTTAATTTCTTTTTTTAAAGATGTGTTTACTTAAGGTTTTATTTATTTATTTGAAAGAGAGAGCATGAGCAGGGGGTGGGAGCAGAAGGCAAAGGAGGGCTGAGTAGGGAGCCCCACACAGAGCTCAGTCCCAGAGCCCTGGGATCACAGCCGGAGCCAAAAGCAGACACTTAACCAACTGAACCACCCAGGAGCCCCTTATTTATTTATTTGAGAGAGAGAGAGAACATGTGTGTGCTTTGCGGGGGATAGGGTAGAGGGAGAAAGAGTCTCAAGCAGACTATGCATCAAGTGTGGAGCCTCACCCAGGACTCAATCCCATGACCCTGAGATCATGAACTGAGCTGAAACCAAGAGTCAGACCCTCAACCCACTGTGCCACCCAGGTGCCCCAGAAACCTTAATTTCTAATGGAAAACTAAGTAAACAACTGTGAACTGTTATACCAACATTCTTGAGATTCTTGAGATTGACAAATTTATGAATACATTTTGTAATTTCTAAAAATTTCTAAAATTTCTAAAAATATATTCTTCCTCAGTATATTTTTCACTGGTGAACCAAACATGTTTACTAATAGACCCAACTATCTTAAGTTTCTTGGTAATAAACCAAAAATAGATAAACCTATGTTTAGTAATTAATATTTCAGTTTTTTATTTTAATTGGAAATGATCCAGATATTCAATGAATATCCATCTTTCAACTTATATCAGTATAATTTTAAGGTTTTAAGTTACCAAAAAGATTTTTGGGAACTATTTTTTTAATAAGATTTTATTTATTTGACAGAGAGAAACACAGAGAGGGAACACAGCAGAGGGAGTGGGAGAGGGAGAAGCAGGCTTCCCACCAAGCAGGGAGCCTGATGCGGGGCTCAATCCCAGGACCCTGGGATCATGACCCGAGCCAAAGGCAGGTGACTACAATTGAGCCACCCAGTTGCCCCATGGAAACTAATTTTAAGTAAACATACAGATGCAGATAGGCCAGGTCTGAGGATTCCTCAAAAGCGTCCTTGGCTTTTCGCAGAATAGAAATCAAACACAAGCAAAAAGGAAAAGCCAACATAGAGCAGATACCAACAGAGCATCTGGTAGACTCAGAAAGGAAAAGGAGGGGCCTCTGGGTGTTGATTGGGCGTCTGCCTTTGGCTCAGGTCATGATCCCAAGGTCCTGGGATCGAGCCTTGAATCAGGCTCCCTCCTCAGGGGGAGCCTGCTTCTCGGTCTGCCCCTCCCGCCAACTCATGCTCTCTTGTGCACGTACTCTCTCTCTCTCTCTGTCTGAAATACATACATCTTTAAAAAAAAAAGAGAGAGAGAGAGAGGAAAAGGAGCATGAGTCTCATTTTGGGGGGGATCAGGAGTTTTACTGAGAATGGTGGTCTGTTGTATGTGTCTCACACATCCAGGAACTGGTCAAACAAGGATTGAGTGCTCAACTGTCTTCCTAAGTTACTTAGACCCTCAAGTCAGGGATCTTGGCATTAAAATTTTGGAATCAGTGCTCTTAGAGAACATTCATGACATTTGTGATGGCCCTGCCTGGTCACTCTTTAGAAGTTTGCAAGCAACGAGCTTTCATTTTAAAGTTTGAGCCATGAGATAGGTATAATGATGCAAAACTCACTAGTTGATTAAAGAGCAGTTGGATCCAGATTGTGTTTCTAAAGTATTTATTTAAATTCCAGTTAACACACAGTGTTATATTAGCTTCAGGTGTGCAATATAGTGACTCAACAATTCTATACATTACTCAGTGCTCGTCATGACAAGTGTATTATTTAATTCCTTCATCTGTTTCACCAACCTCCCATCCACCTCCCCTCTGTTAACCATCATTTTGTTCTTTATAGTTAAGAGTCTGTTTCTTGGTTTGCCTCCCTGTTTTTTTTTTTTTTTCCCTTTGCTTGTTTGTTTTGTTTCTTATATTTCACTCAGCATAATACTCTGTGCTCTACCCATGTCATGGCAAATGGCAAGAGTTCATTCTTTTTATGGCTTAATAATATTCCACTATATAGTAATTCATTTTTTTCTTAAAGTAAGCTCCATACCCAGCATCAAGCCCAATGCAGGGCTTGAACCCACAACTCTTGAGATCAAGACCTGAGCTGAGATCAAGTCAGATGCTTAACCAGCTGAGCCACCCAAGCACCTCTCCCTTTTTTTATTCTTATTTTTATTTATTTATTAGCACCAAGCAGGGGGGTGGCAGGCAGAGGGAGAAGCAGACTCCCTGCTGAGCAAGGAGCCCAATGCAGGACTCAATTCCAGGACCCTGGGATCCATGACCTGAGCTGAAGACAGATGCTTAGCCAACTGAGCCACCCAGGTGTCCCCACAGCCCCCCTTAAAAAAAAACAAAACTGGGATTGGGGATAAGAGTTCCTAGAGAAAACCTGGTAAAATATTTACATCTCAAAGACAAAGGACAGAATGCAAGTTCTTCCAGCAAGGACTTTTGTTCCCATTGGCCTGAATTTTTAACAATACTTATAAGCCTTTTGAGATAAAAAGTGAAGGTTTTAGGATTGCTAAAAAGGACTGGTGGATTTTGAATTGTTTCTGGAGCCTCATTTCTGTTTTTGCCTTTAATTCCTCAAGAATTGGTTTGCAGTTTATTTTTTTTAAAGATTTTATTTATTTATTTATTTGACAGAGATCACAAGTAAGCAGAGAAGCAGCCAGAGAGAGAGGAGGAAGCAGGCTCCCTGCTGAGCAGAGAGCCCAA
>PISX010005993.1:29334-102031 GCA_004024625.1 Mellivora capensis | reverse complement strand
CCTCACTGAAGAGCAGTCTTGGTCAGTCAAATGTATGTGAAAAAAATGTGTCATCCAATGCGTAAGACCTCTGATGCAATTGTCTACTTTTCGCTTACAGTTGTCAAACTATAATCTCCGCTGGTGCTCCTCCAACAAAAATCTCCATTTGGAACAAGCTCTTTTTGATTACAATTTGAATGATGGTGTGTGTTAGGAGTTGAATTGTGTCTCCCCAAACTTCATATGGTAATGTGTAATCCTTGGGACCTCATGATGTGTGTTTACTTGGAGGTAGGGTTGTCACACAGGTAATTAGGTTAAAATAAAGTTACTAGGGTTGAGGGCCATAATCTAATATGACTGGTGTCCTTATAGCAAGGGGAAGTTTGGACATGAACATAGAAGGAAGATGATTTAAAGTGACATAGGTGTATATGGTGAGTATCTACAGATGAAGGATGACAATTGTCTCAGGTCATTACCTCACAGCCCTCAGAAGGGACCAACCCTACTGACACCTTGATTTTGGAATTCTAGACTCCAGAACTATGAGATAAATTTCTGTTGTATAAACTGCCACGTGTGGCACTTCATTATGGCAGCCCTTGCAAACTACTAGTGCTAAGAGCAGTGGTTAATTGTAGTTCTTATGTGTTGAATACCTACTATATTTCAGGTCCACCATATATATTGATGTCACTGTTGCCCAGAGTAGTCAGGGAAGGTCTCAAGAGGACAGCTTTACAAGTAAATAGTAAAAAATTATAAGGAGCTAACTATTTAGATCATAGGAAGAAGAACATTCTTAGCAGGGGGAATAGTAACTTCAAGTCTTTAATGGGATATGGAGCTTGACATATTAAAGAAGCAAAAAGGCTAGCGTGCCTAGGTTCCCAGGCCTTAAGAACAGACTGGTACCAGATAGATCAGGGAGATAAGCCAGTTCAAAGTCAGGTAGGTCCTGCTTAGCTGTTTTATTTAATTAAATTAATTAATTAATTAAAAGATTTTATTTATTTATTTGACAGAGAGAGATCACAAGTAGGCAGAGAGGCAGGCAAAGAGAGAGAGGGAAGTGGGCTCCCCGCTGAACAGAGAGCCCGATGTGGGGCTCGATCCCAGGACTCTGGGACCATGACCTGAGCCGAAAGCAGAGGCTTTAACCCACTGAGCCACGCAGGTGCCCCTGTTTAGCTGTTTTAGAATATAGCTGAGTTCACTGGTATCAGCTTGTGTATGGAGGACCTCTTCCTATAATATATTTTTCATTATCAATCCATTTCTATAGAAGATTGTACATCAATTTGGAGGAAATCATATTTAAAAAAAAAAAACACCTTATATCCAGTACCTCAAGGACTTCTTTCTCCAGCCCTATGTAGGTCAGAGGCAAATGAAACAAAGGTTCAGAAGGAAAGGGATGATTCTTATTTCAAATCAGAAAATCATGAAAACCAGACAATTTAGACACACACTTAGAGACCAAGCCAGGCCTAGAGGTCATAAATCCTGACCCTGAAATCAGTATGAGTGTTGTTCCTCACACTTCATATAAATAAATGCAACCTGGGGATTTAGAAAACAGTGATCTGCACTGGAAATGTCCAGGTATTGAAATCCCATCTATTCTCTGCATAAGTAGGCCTTTTATCCTGCAAGTCTTTCAGTTTTTCTATTGGGCCCAATCTCTCCCTCCTCTAAAGTCTACCTCTCCAGGACATCACTTTATACTTTCCATGTGTATGCTCTTGTTTTCTCCACATTAAAGTAAACGTCACTCATTTCATGTCCTTCCATAGGGCATGGCTTACTTATCTAGATATATAACCAAGGAATTAATTTGAGTGCAAGAACTGAATAATAGCATTGAAGATCCCTTACAGGTATCTACCCAAAATAAATGTCCACACATTGATTTGTATATAAAACTATGTATGAATTCTGTTACACTGAAAAGAAATAAAAAAAAAATAAATCCTAACTTCCCAGAAAAAAAAAAATCAGTGTCCACAGGGACTTTGTTTATAATAGCCTCCAAAGTAGAAGCATCTTAATGCCTCTGGAGAATGGATAAACAAAATGTGGTCTATCCATGTGGTGGAATCAGAAGGAATAACTACTGATGCATGCTACATAATGGATGAACTTCAAAAAATATGACGCTAAGTGAATGAAGCCAGACACAAGAGACCACATGCTATATAATTCCATTTATATGAAGAGTCTAGAAAGGAAAATTTATAGAGACATAAAGTAGATTAGTGGTAGCCTGGGGCTAAAAGGTAGGAATGAGGATTACTATAAATGGGCAGAAAAGATCTTATTGGAGGGAAGACATATTCTAAAACTGGTTTATGGTGATTACTGCACTTGGCAAATTAACTAAAAATCATTGACTTATATACATGAAGGGATAGATTTTATGATATGTAAAACATACCTCAGTAGAGTTGTTAAAGAAAATAAAAATACTATCTAAGACTACTGGAAGGTGGGATAGAGGCAAAGATAGGACACAACTATGCCACCTTTCCAACATCCTCAAATCATATAAAGATGCCAATATAGCACTCCATAGTCTAGAGTTGAAAAAAGTTATGGACCAGCCAGCCAATTCATATGACCATCAGTTGTACCTGAACTCAGGCTTACAAATTGCACATCAGTAGTCCTTTTTAATTTGTCTGTGGTGGGATAACATTCATATTTCCCTTTCTTTTTACCTTTTTAAAGATGTATTTGTTTGTTTGTTTATTTGTTTATTTAAAAGAGAGTGTGCAAGTAGGGGGAAGGGGCAGTGGCAGAGGAAGAGAGAGAAACTCCAGTAGAGAGACTCCAGCTCTCTGAGACTCTGAGACCCTGAGATCATGACCTGGGCTGAAATTAACAGTTGGATGCTTAACTGACTGAGCCACTCAGGTGCCCCACCATTTGTATTTTCTTTTAATATAAAAAATAAAGACATTATACCACATCAAACTGAGTTGTAGTTTCCTTTCAACTATTTTTTTCTTAAATTTTTTACCTGCATGTCTGAATAGAAGAGCAATCAATGAGTTCGGGTAGCACTTTAAAAAAGAGAGATTAATTCCACCAATGAGCAGGGCCACTGGAGAAGATGATATTAGAGCTGGCATTTTTGCTCTAATTTTATTCTCTGAATGTTTTTATAGAAAAGACTGTAATCTGCTCTCTCTAGAAATAGCTCATTAAGACTTTTGCATATGGATGGTGAAACAGTTTGCAAAGGAAAACATAATTAGTCACGCAATTGAATCCTTCAACCTGAGTGACAGGACCATTTCCTAAAAAACAAGGCCATTCAAAATAGTACTAGGTGTGCCCTTTCCTAATGGAAAGGAGCCTGGATCCTTTTACTGTAGTTCATTTCAACTATCCAAGGCAACGTTCTCTTAGACTCCAAGAATTGCCCCCCAAATCTACAAACTGTATCATGTTAGGTTTTGAGCTATTTAGAAGAGGAAACACTTGCAGCCACTGGAAGACACTATTCACTACTATCAAGCAGAGGCACTTATTATTCTTGGGAGTATCACTGGGGATCTTTGCCATGTTTGCCAGCCGACTCACTAGGACATTGAAGGGTAGCTCCGGGGAAGTGCTGGATTTTCTGGCACACTTTACTCTACTCACTTTCATTTTCAGTTTTGGTGAAAATCTGCTAGTTATGAATACTTTCTGCCTAAGACAGGATTTTGAATTTTTTTTTTCCTGAAAAAATGTCTTGTGGTATCATGAGACCAGCTACTCCAAAAACCATTTAGAATAATCTTTTGGAGAGTTAGAAATTGACAAGTTATGTATTTATTTCTACCCTGTGACTGGGTTGGAAAATATGACATATTAATGATGAAATAACCACGATGCAGCCAATATTTTCAAAGATATTTGAAGTCATGGAAGGTAAGAGCTGGTAGGGATTTTAGAGACCTTTTTCCTTCATTTTGAGATGAGGAACTATAGGCATAGAGACATTGATCGCTTTCCTAAGATCCCACACACCATGTTAGCAGCAAAGCCAGGACTAAATTAAAATTGTCTGGACTTTTAGTCCACAGTTTTCCCACCCACACCAAGCACCATGCAGGCCAAATCTCCTCCATTCTTCCTACTGCATTTCCGCCAGGAGATGTGACACTGCCTGCTAATAAAATCTATATGCTCTTTGGTCCTTTTTGCAAAGCTTCCACATGTGACTTTGGTAGCATCTCTGAAGGACAGAATTAATTTTTTTTTTTTTGGCTGATGTTCCAGATGACAAAGGAGCTAGGAGGCAGCTGTGAAGAAGGCATTTGTATGGTCACAAAAATGTCAGGATGTTATGGATGCTCTTTCCAAGGTGAGACAGGTCAGACCTTTCAAAAGGTAAAACATAGGTTATTAATTAATCCAATGAATACTTGTAAGCCATAAAATTAGCCACAAGTTTGGGAATAGGATTTTTACTCCTAATACCACCCCAAATTGCTCCTTTCGAGGTACAGTCACTCAATAGCAACAAAGGGTTCACAGAGAAATTTGGGGAATCAGGTGGTACTCCTACAATGACAATTAAACCATATCCCTTTTGAGAGCATGACGAGGCAGCCACTGTTCGTTTCTTCATTCATTCGTTCGTTCGTTCATTCATTCATATGTTCATTTAATAAAGAGGTATTTAATGATGGCTATCATTCAGATATATTGTGAAGGTTGAGTCACAGATGCTTAAAACTGATAATAAAGATAAATATTTTGCCCCTTGTCAAACCAGGTTGTTTTAAAGAGTAATTTCAACTGTTTATTTTCTCTACGAGTTTCAGTGATGTTTCTTTGGATTCAGCACATAGCTCATCCATGATTACAAGAACACTTGATTTTTTTTTTTAAAGGAAAACTTAGAGAAATTGCCCAGATGAAGCTTGTTTTTGTTTTTGCTTTACACAAACTCTCCCAGTGCTGGCTAGGTTCCTACTGAAGTGTCTGTCAAGCAGCACCTTTTATTACAGCTTTTATTACTGAGCCACAGAGCTGAAATGGGAGCAGGTATCCCGGAGAGGGACCTGGGGGAGTGGTCACTTGGGACTCTACTGATTGTGAGCGTATTGATGGCTAAGGTCAGGCTCACGTTCTGAGTCCTTCTTGCCTAGAGTGCTGGGCACTCCCTAAGTGGTTGTTGAGTCGAATAGAACTGAGAGAGGTAAAGATGGTTTCTGCAAGAGATTCTCTGATGTTGGTGCTCAGTAGAATTACCTGTGATTTAGCAAGGCAGGAATTGGCATGGAGCAACTATCTAGGGGAAGGGGAACTTGCAGAGATTTCTAAAAACATAATAGAGATTATTCTTTACAGAATGTCTTGTTGGAAGAGATTTTGCTTTCATTTTCAATCTTTAAAAATGCTTGTAATTTCCTACTGTCATCAGAACAAATTATACAGAATAAATTAAGGGTCACCATGTACTATTTCAGATTTATCGTATGGGTACTGTGATAGAGTCTAGGGACACAATAGAGAGAGAAAACAAATCTGGTCTCTTCCTACCTGATCCTCACCTTGTGAGTTTGGTGGAGGAGATTAACCTTATTTTGACAGTCACACAAGTAAATAGAGCACTGCAACTGTGGTACGTTCTCTAAGCAGAGTTTAGGTTGCTTTGGTTCTCTGAAAGATGCAAGATGCTATACACTGATGATGAGGGGTATGGCCTGGTCATGGAGTGAGTGGTATTTCCCCTGAGGGAGAGATGGAGTATGAGTATGGCTTTGGAAATTCTGAGTTGCAGTAGCTTTGAGATAGCTAAGAGGAGATAGCACTTAGGTAGCCAGATATAAGAGACTCTATACATAGATTAGCTCTCTTCCAAAAGTGGGTCATGTGGTGCTGATGGCCCTTGATATTTACATCTTACAACATTTGCCCTGTAGAAAGACTAATCTTGCTGTTCCTGGTCCCCAAACGGGAAGTCCCAGGGAAGTTTTCTTACATGTGCCCAACTTGTTCAAAATAGTTGGAAGCAGTTATAAATTGTGTCATGGACTTTCTGGTAGCTTCTATGAGAGTGACAGTCTTTTGGAAGGAGTAATTGCCAAGAGGAAATAAAGGAGGACAGATAATATCTTAAAATTCTACTCTAATTGTGCCAGGAAAATTAGATTCATAAAACTAACTTTGTGGTTGATCTAAATTTTGTAGTATTTTGGATTTTCCCAAGAGCTTTGGGGTGTGGAACAACAGAGGGCTCAAAGACAAGGAAGGCAGCCTAGGGAGATATACAAAAGAACATTCTGCTATGAGTATTATATTATTATATTATACTATACTATACTATATTGCATGGTATTATTATATATGTGTCTGTCTGTCAACTTTAATAGACTGCAAAATTCCTGAAGACTGGGATCACTTCATAGTGACTAGTAACATATCCGTTCAAAAACTCTTGATAAACTAGTTATTGAATGAATGGCTTACTAAAAGCATGTATAAAAAGTTGCAGGTAATATGACTTGGAACTAGCTCCTTAACCCTCCTAGACTTTAGTTATTCATCTGTATGATGTGCTTCTTAATCTGTTCTGTATGTCATAGTTTTAAAATTCTATTATATTAAAACATATTTTTGCTGAATGTTCAACTTTTGATGATCAGTATGGGTGTTGTGCACATAGATGATCATTTCAAATTCTGGGTTAGTTTTTTTTAAGACTTATTTATTTATGAAGAGAGAGACAGTGAATGGCACGTGGGGGGTGGAGAGAGGGAATCTCAAGCAGATTTCCTGCTGAATGTGAAGTATGATGTGGGGTTCCATCCCATCACCCTAAGATCACGACCTGAGATGAACTCGAGTCAAATGCTTATAGTGTTTTATATTAATTCCTTTTTTATTTTATTTATTTATTTGACAGAGATAACAAGTAGGCAGAGAGGCCAGAAGATAGAGAGGGGGAAGCAGGCTCACTGCTGAGCAGGGAGCCTGATGCAGGGCTCAATCCCAGGACCCTGGGATCACTACCTGAGCCAAAGGCAGAGGCCTCAACCCACTGAACCACCCAGGTGCCCCTCTTAATTACTTTTTATTACTATTTTTTATTATGTTCAGTTAGCCAGCATATATTAGACAAAAGTTAATTTGGAAAAAGAGAAAGAATAAAAGAAAATAATAATAAACATTCATTCTTCTAACACTTTTGAACCAGACAAGATGGCATCCTTTCTGTATCTGTATCATGAATAAATGTTTGACTTGGAAAAAAAAAAAAAAAGAGTCAGACACTCAACTGACTGAGCCACCCAGGTGCCCTTGGGTTAATTTCTATTCTCCGACCTATTGAAACCTGAAGTGGGGGAGAAGCACATGGGGTATGCATCGAATGCATATGAGTTCAAATTCTAGCTTCATTCAAGAGCTCTGTGCCCTTGGGGAGTTTATTTAACATTTACTTAATTTAAAAAAAATTAAAAAGATTTTATATATATATTTGGTAGAGAAAGACACAGTGAGAGACGGAACAGAGGCAGGGGGAGTGGGAGAGGGAGAAGCAGGCTTCCCGCTAAGCAGGGGGAGCCTGATGCAGGGCTCTATCCCAGGACCCTGGGATCATGACCTGAGCTAAAGACAGACATTTAATGACTGAGCCACCCAGGCATGCCCCTCCCACCTGTTTTTAGAAATTTCTAAAATAAGAATGATAATGTCTAAGTTGCAAGGCTTTTGTGATGGGTAGAAAGAATGGATTTATAGACATCGGAAGCACAGGAGGCCGCAGGGCAGGATGGTTTATTTTTCTCACCTTTGTGCCTTAGTGTGGGTGGGCACTGATTGGGTTGAGCTGTGGTAATAAAACATCTGTCGGATTTTGTTAAGCTGACCACACTTCACACTTTTATGTGGTTTGGGATAGTTTAACTCAATTGGTCTTAATGTTTCCAAAGAACACCAGTATTCCACAAGCTAAATCAATAATGCCAAATAATATTCATCTTTCCCAATGATCAGGGAAAGAATCAAGATGTAATTTTAATTTCAAGCTTTTACTTTATAAATTTTTCTTAATTTTTTTAAAATTCTGCTTGTTAAAACAGCCTATCAAGGTTAACCAAAAACCCTTTGTCATTAATTTATGATCTGTTCAAAAAGACATTTCTGGGTACTTACAACCAGGAACACTGTGCTATGTTACTGTCAATACAAATTTATATCGGACTTGGGTCCTTGTTTCTGGATTTGATAGTTAAGTGTATGGAGGAGGAGTGAGTAAAGAATTTTTTGAAGTGACAGAGATACTTGTTTTGAGTTTTAAATGTAAAATGAGTTCTACATTTACATTAAATGTAAAATGAGTTTTAAATGTAAAATTTAACTTTAAGGATGAAGAGGTGGGAGCCAGACATGCAAGATGGGAGCAGACAAGGAGGGTGAACTACTCTCTTTAATCACTGTGGTAGCTTTGGTTGTAAACATGTAGCCATTTGTTGTCAACAAAATTATGATATTACCAGCTTTTAGGACAGATTAAATAGACAATGGTATTCCTAAAGGAGCCCTAGGAGATCAAGAGAGCAACACAGGTTAAATGGTATCATTCCTGGGAGAGCCTCCAAAAGTCTCTTTTGTGATGTGCCTAATACTCTGGCATCCTCTTTCAAAGTAGCACTTTTCCACAGTATCTGAAGGCTGCCATGATGCCACATGATGTCATCTTGATGTATTTTCCTTGGGCTTCTGTGTGCCTTTTGTTACAGGGAGCATGTATAAGTTAATACAAAGATGTCTGTGATCTTCACTTTCTTGTGAATTCAAAATAATTAAAATAATTTTGAATTCAATAATTCAAAATAAAACATATGGAAAGCTATGATAATGGTAGAACTCCAAAATTAGAAGGAAAACAAAGAGGAGTTATATTAGAATACATTCCAAGACAAGGTATAAACACAACGCTTATAATGAAAATGCTGATTTGTAGTCACTCTGCCAGCTCTTACATCATTTGGGTCTTGCCTTAACTCCATGTGATGAGTACTAGTAGTCTTCTCCTTTTACAGATAAGAAGTTGAAGCAGAGTGGTTAAGTGATAAATCCAAGGTGGCACAGCTAGGAAGTGGTGGGCTTGAACCCAGGCAGCCAGGCTCCAGAGCCAATGCCTTTAATCCCTATTTCTCTACAGTCTCATTGTATTTGAGGGTAACACTACTTTCAACTTTCATAGCGTGAGTTTTTAATTGATTAATTGATTAACCTGGTCATGGGCTCAGCTTTTCCTGAACCCTGTTCCTGTGTCAGTCCCTGAGCTATATGCTGGAGGGGTGATCAAGAATGACATGTGCTCTGTCCTCAAGAAGCTCATTCTGGGGTGGCTCAGTGCCTTTGGCTAAGGTCATGATCTCAGGGTCCTGGGATTGAGTCCCACATCAGACTCTGCTCATCAGGGAGCCTGCTTCCTCCTCTCTCTCTCTCTCTTTCTCTCTCTGCCTACTTGTGATCTCTCTCTTTGTCAAATAAATAAATAAAATATTTAAAAAAAAGAAGAAGAAGCTCATCCTGGTTGAGGATAGTTCACAAGACTTTTTTTTTTCTTTTACCTATGCTATGTTGCTTGAGCTTTGAAGATGGTCAGAAGGTTGGTATCTCTTTCCATTTTGAAGAGTAAGGAGCTGAAGAGGAGAAGGCCAAGTGACTTGCTTGGAATAGTCTCCAGCAGGTAGTAAGTGCCAAGGTTTGAGTCCAAGTCTTGGTTTTCTAACCAGAAACTGATATTCTTGGACAATTCCAACAAATAAACTGGAACTTTGTTTGAGTAGATGGGTGATCTTGGGTAAGTCACTTGCATTTTGGGATCTGTTTTCCCAGCTATGAAATGAGAGACTTAAAAACATGATTTAAGGTCCGTTTCTGTTCTGATAATGTTACAATTACACTCATAGAATGACTATTTATAATAGGACTATTGACAATTTAATTTTGAAATATTTCATTAGTTTGTCAATTTACTGCACTTTAGTAAAATATCAATAGGAATATCTACAGTAAGAGATAAGAAGAGGGAAATGAGTAATGTTTCAAGGATCTCAAAGTCTCCTGGGACTGGTATATGCAAACTAATTATACCTGGGGTCCAGGTTTGAGTCCATATTTTCGGTGCTACTAGAAACCAAAATCCTAGCGAAGAGGTAGTGAACTGCTAATTGGGCTAGCCATGAGGGACCCTGTCTTCTAGGGGAATAAATGTTCTTCCCAAGGAAAATTTTGGCTTAGGGAGCCAACCATGACAATTAGTGTCTGATGAAATCCTGCTCATCATTTTGTCCATGGCCCATGTCTGAGTCCTGGGGAAGTTACAAGGACTACAAGGAAGAAACTAAAGGAATATTTTATCTTTCTACGGTGAAAACTCAGACATAGAAGAGCAAGGCAACTCTGCTTTAGAACCCGTGGTCAGAAGGCAACATAAATGGATGTAGTGTTCTGTGTTGTTCACATTCACATAGAAGATATTTTAGTAGGCCTAAAAATGGTATCCAAAAAGATATGTCTAAGTCTCAATTCTTGGACCCTGTGAATGTTATCTCCTTTGGAAAAATGATTTTTGGAGGTAAAATGACATGAAAGATCTTGAGATGAAGAGATCCTCCTGGCTTATCTGGATGGGCCCTAAATCCAATGGCTAGTGTTCTTATAAGAGGGGAGTCCTTATAAGTGTCCTTATAAGAAGAGAAGCCACATATGGAGGAGATGATGTGGGGATGAACCATAGATGTAAGGCAACAAATTCAAGATATCCCAGCAGTGACCAGAAACTGGAAGGGGCAGGAGAACATTCTTCTCCCTCTAGATCCTTATGAGGGAGTGAAGAATGTCAACATCTTGATTTTGGACTTACCTTCTAGAACTGTGAGAGAACAAATTCCTGTTCTTTTAAGCTACCCACTCCACAGTAGTTCATTAGGGCGGCTGTAGGAAACTAATATAGACATTGAAGCCCCAGGAGAATGGGGTGCCCAGGAGATGTGGGAGAACCCAGGAGAAGTGAAAGCAGGACACTGTGGTCACCAAAATGATGCTTGTCTGGTGGATTTCCCTTAGTAACTGAAAATAGGAAGCATTCCTTAGAAACCCAAGCATGACTTCATGGGGAGGTGTTTTTATTTATTTATTTATTTATTTTTAAAGAAATACTGTGAATGTTGATGAAATCTCAAAAGTTCATTTTCACTTTTGTTTACTTTGCAGTTGGAGACATGTCTTGAAAGAAGTTGCTGTGGCCGATGTTGAAGAGGTTACTGCCTATATTCTCCTCTAGGATTTTGATAGATTCCTGCCTCACATTGAGGTCTAGATCAAAAGCTTCTGCACAGCAAAGGAAGCAGCCAACAAAACAAAGAGGCAGTCCATGGAATGGGAGAAGATATTCATAACACTACAGACAAAGGGCTGATATCCAATATGTATAAATAACATCTCAAACTCAACACACACAAAACAGATAATCATATAAAAAATGGACAGAAGACATGAACAGACACTTCTCCAAAGAAGACATACAAATGGCTAACAGACACATGAAAAAAATGTTCATCATCACCAGCCATCAGGGAGTTTCAAATCAAAACCACATTGAGATACCACCTTACACCAGTTAGAATGGCCAAAATTAACAAGACAGTAAACAACATGTGTTGGAGAGGATGTGGAGAAAGGGGAACCCTCTTACACTGCTGGTGGGAATGCAAGTTGGTACAGCCACTTGGGGAAACAGTGTGGAGGTTCCTCAAAAAGTTAAAAATAGAGCTACTCTATGACCCAACAATTGCACTATTGGGTATTTATCCCAAAGATACAGATGTAGTGAAAAGAAGGACCACCTGTATCCCAATGATCATAGCAGCAATGGCCACAATTGCCAAACTGCGGAAAGAGCCAAGATGCCCTTCAACAGACGAATGGATAAAGAAGATATGGTCCATATATGCAATGGAGTATTATGCCTCCATCAGAAAGGATGAATACCCAACTTTTGTATCAACATAGACGGGACTGGAGGAGATTATGCTGAGTGAAGTAAGTCAAGCAGAGACAGTCAAGTATCATGTGGTTTCACTTACTTGTGGAGCATAAGGAATAACACGGAGGACATTGGGAGATGGAGAGGAGAAGTGAGTTGGGGGAAATCAGAGGGGAAAGTGAACTATGAGAGACTGTAGACTCTGAGAAACAAACTGAGGGTTTTGGAGGGAAGGGGGGTGGGGTTTGGGTGAGCCTGGTGGTGGGTATTAAGGAGGGCATGTATTGCACGAGAACTGGGTTTGGTGTGTAAACAGTGAATCTTGAAATTTTGAATTAAAAAAAAATAAAATTACAAAAAAAAAAAGAAAGATTGTAAATGTGACCTGAATTATACCCAGCATCTGGTAAAAACTAGGAAACTGTGGATAATTTTTTCTAGAACACAAAGCAAGGTGAACTCTGAACTGTGACCTAGAAGGTCACAATGACCCCACAATGACCCCCACATACTTAATATTATAATGTTTAACATTTCATGATTTAACCTTTCTATGATTGGGTTCTATTTTTTTTTTCATTTAAACTCAGTCATCTAACTTATAGTACATCATTAGTTTCAGATACACTGTTCAATAATTTATTGGTTGTGTATAAGATCCAGTGCTCATCACAGCATATGCCTTCCTTAATCTACTTTATCTTACACTATGTCATCTGGTACATTTTTTCTAGGGTCTCTGAAGCTGGAGAGAGATGTGGAGGAGATACACTGAGTCTCAACTTCCTTTAATAGATAATAAGACACATTACATTCAGTTCTGATCTATTGACCGGAACTAGTCAAATGAGCCCAAACTAACTACAGGAGAGGCTGAGAAATATACATGTTTGGAGAAACCATGTGTCTTGGGCAGCATTAATGGTCTTTGACATGTATAAGACCAAATTGTTAATCTTGATTCATTAATTTTTCACTGAACTGGGCTCTTGGGCACAAAGTACCTTCATCAGTGATTACTTCTTGACCTAGTGGATTCAAATTTAAACTTTATTCCATTTTAAAGTTGAATCCATGGTTTTTCTGAGTTCTACAGGATAAAATTCTGATTTAAAGTGTCTAGTTTCTTAAATTCTATTGTAATTACGCAAGAAAAATCATCAATGAACCTTTTGATACAAAAAATAAAATGAGAAAAATCCCAATAGTCTAAATAAATTTTAGACAAAGTTTGTATTTAGGGTATCACTTTGGCAGTCTTGATCACATTTCACAGCGGAGGCACTTTTAGAAGAAAGCATTATCATCAGGCTCTTAAGAAAAAAATATGATTTAGAAAAAAATATGGCTTTTTCCTTAGTTGCAACCCCTTCCACACAAAACCTAAAGATTTGGCTAGTGGAAATCGAGAGATGCAGGTTTTATATCTATTACTAAGAAAAAGGATGCAGAAATTAACATTTCTGCATCACCTGTTGTTGGGCAGGACTGTGGCTAGGTGTTTTGCTTTTAATTATGTCATTGTGTGATCACACCAGCCCCACAGAGTGGGCATCGTTCTCTCCATTTACAGCGGAAGAAACTGAGGCACAGAGGTTTTAAATGACCAAGGTCAAATAGTTGGCAAGTAGAAGAGTGAGACATCAAGTTGGGTCTCTCTGTCTGATTCTCTCCTTTCCATTAGCACATCCTTTGCCTTTAGGAAACCAATGCCTTGAACTTCACTGGTAGTGGGTGCTGTTGGGAGAGCAGGGTTGCCATTGTTTAAGCACTTCTAACTGCAAAAATGGTACTCAGATCACGAGCTACCAAAAAACCTATCCCCCCTTGGAAGGTCTTTTACAAATAAGCTATTTGTTTTTGTCAAGGACGGGTTTTGGTTTCATGGGATACGACTTTGTTTTCAACGACTCATTAAAGAAAGATGACTTACTGCCCTGTTTTCTAAATCTAGTCACAGACCACAATCATTTGCAGGAAATGGAATGTTTACTCGAGTTTATTATACAAGACTCTGGATATGAGCTGTGGGATTTTTACACCTCATAGCAATGGTATTACAATTTATTTACAACTTCATGTTGGCAGCTGCACAAACTCTTATGAAAAAGGACAATCACACCTTGGGGACCAGTAATTATAGGCAAAGGTATAAATTGGGCAAAGCAGTGTAAGCATTTGGCACTTAAGTTGAAGAGAATAGAAATGGCTCTGGCAATTGGACAGAAAGCCAGTCTCTTGTTCATTATGAGGCCATGAACTAATTAAACTGAACTTGTCAGAATGGACGGATGAATACATTGAACTGGATTTTGGCACTGACTGGTCCCACGCTCATGAAAACCAAGTTGTTTTAGTGATGTCATCATTTGGAACTTCTAACTATGATATCACTTTTGACAGAATTAATGTGGAATTAATACCATATGTACAAGCATTAATAGGTATTGACTTTGAACACTCAGTGATCATTTGAGGTTGGTCTCCAAAGGAAAACTCTGAGATAGGCCTTTCTAGCATCTCCCGTTATCAAATGTCAAACCCAGATTAGACAAGGATTTCAAGACTTTTATTATAATTCCTCCAGGACAAATCCATAGATGTGTTTCTAAAAAATATTTGCACAGGGACATGGTCTAAAACATGTTTTACTTGTAGTAATATGGAATTAGGAGATGAATGCATCTAAAATTAAATTCACAGTTAACTAAAAAGAAATTGCACAGAGTTCTTCTGTTTGTTTTTTTTTTTCAAATGAAACTTTTGGGTTTTAGTTACAATTAAAATTAAGACATGAGATGTTCCTATTAATCAAACTGGTGCTTATGTTTTCTAATTTTCCAGAGTAAATACTCTCTTACTTTTCTCACCTATGCAGACACTGTCTTGGTGAAATTTATCTTGTTTACATTCATCACAACAGGTTCTTCTGAATCTTGGGGGTGAAGTGGGTGTAGTAATTTTTATATGTATTTAATACCTTCTATGTTCTGGGCATTTCTTTTTGTATCTTTTTTAGATTCTTTATAATTAATTCCTTACATTTGCATAGAAATGAAATTCTAGAAAGTGTTATTTCATTCATGTAACACCACAATCTGCATGTATATGAGTTATCACCTAAGTAAGCAAAAGGACAGAAACTCAAGACAGGACCCTGAATCAATGGGGAAGCTGGGGGTAAGCCAGGTATTCGTTTGGATAGTATAATACAACTTCTCTAGCAGGATTCTCTGTGGGATACTTTTTATAGTTGGTCCCATCAATCCTCACAACAGTCTACTTCATAATTAAAGGAACCAAGGGTCTTGCTTAAGGTAACTGTCAATTGAACTCAAATCTGCCCTGTTCCAAAGGCCATGCTTTTTCTAATAGGTACCTTGCCTACCTACTACTCCGCCGATTGGAGCTAAGAAGCAGATATATCAGATGCCGAAGAAGAAGCAGGTTAAGCTTGTGTTCATGGTATGAAGTCAACATGGTGGACCAGGAACCTTTGGCTCTAGTGCTGTTGTGGGCAGGTGCTCATTGCCGCACCTTGGCAAATCCCACAGCCTCGTTTTGTATGTTCTTCCTTTAGGATGACAACATTTGCTCTAGGGGGGTCCTGTGAAAAATCTAAGCCGACCCTGGTAAGTGCACAAAATACAGTTGAAATGTTTGCTATTATTTTTTAGGATTGTGATGTTTCTTGATAGGCATAGGTCAATAGTCTTTCTGGGTATAAATGAATTATTTTATAAAACATACTTGGTTTCTGAGAAAGTTACACTACCCACCCAGTGCAAACACAACAGGCATCCATCCCTCTCTCTCTCTTTCTTTTTCTTTCTTTCTCCCTCTCTCCTTCCTTCCTTCCTTTTCTTCTTCTCCTCCTCTTCCTCCTCCTCCTCCTCCTCCTGCCTCTTTTTCATCTTCTTCTTCCCCCTCGCCCCCCTCCTTCTTCTTCTCCTTCTCCACCTCCTGCTTCTTCTTGTTCTTCTTCCTCCTCTTCCTCCTCCTTCTTCTTCGTATTCTTCTAACGTAAAGATTAGAAAGAAGGGTGGATGGTGGAACCCACATAGCCTAGCAGCATAGCCTTGGGAATACGGCTGTCCCTCCAACTTTACCCAATCAGCAACAGTGGTTCCTTGGACAAGACAATTAAACTTTTGAAGTGTAAGTTTCCAGAACATGAGAACAACAATACCTCTCTCTGTGGGTTGCTATGTTAGTATTGCAGGGCTGCCATAAAAAAGTACCATGAGTTGGATAGCTTAGACAACAGAAATGTATTGTCTCATGGCTCTGAAAGCTTGAAGTCTAAGAACAAGGTGTTGGCCAGGTTGCTTTCTTCTGACAGCTGTGAGGAAAAATCTGCTCCATTCCTCTCTTCCAGTTTCTGGGGGTTTTTTGGCAACCCTTAGTATTCTTTGGCTTGTAGAAACATCACCCCAATCTCTCCCTTCATGTTCACATGATGTTCTCCGTGTGTGTGTGTGTGTGCCCAAATTTCCTCTTTTTAAAAGGACATAAGTCATTTTGGATTGAGGCCCACTTTAATGACTTCATCTTAACTAATTATATCTGCAAGGTCCTTATACCCAAATAAAATCACATTCTGAGGTCCTGAGGGTTAGGGCTTGAACATATGAATTTGGGGGGTGGTGGATAATTCAACCCATAACAGTTGTTTTGTGGATTAAAAAAATGAGATAATGCACATAAAATTCCTAGTTCATTTGACTCATGGCTGGTACTCTGTGCTAATGGAGCTTCAATCCTGTTGGCTATTGATCCTTTGTAGTTAGGGAGAGAATTTGAAATGTGGAATTGATCTCTTTATGGCTTTGCACAGGAACTTTATCACAAGGACTGGAAGCTGCACTTGTAGTTATTAATTACTGTTTTCTCACAGTTCTCTTGGACTTTTTCCTTGGTTTGTGGGCTTTTGAGGGAAGTCCAGCTCTACATACAGACCAGTATGTCCTGCCCAGCCACCTGCTTTGGATTCAAGTCAACTCCCAGAGGTTTTGTAACAGATGTGTAAAATGTTCCAGGCTACCTTTTCATCATTTATATTAAAATTAAAAAAAGTTTAGATGAAAAGTTTGACCTGATGCATTCTATACGAAGAGCACATTAGTGGCTCATTAGAAATAATAGGCTAAATTTCATGAAGAAATCAATAAATGGATACAATAAAAAGTAACTATTTATGGGACACCCAATTTCATGTACATACCAACATATTGAGCTACTCCCACAATAACCCTGGAAAGTAGATATTATGGTTTCTGTTTTGTAGATAGGGAAACTGAATCTCAGATAAGATATATCACTGACGGTCAGCAGTTAGCAACTGGCTGAAGCAGAGCTCATGGTCAGTTGGTCAGTGTGCTCATCCCACAGCCCAACAGAGAAAAGGATGGTGTGAATGTTGGCAGGATGGATGAAGGGATCCTTTTTTCCTTGGACTGCCCTCCTGCCACTGTCACCAAGCATCTCTGAGTCTCCATTTTCCTACTGGGAAAAATGGAGGTCAAACTGTCATTTGCATGGGGTATATAAGGATTGGGGGTGAGAATTTATGACACAGGATTTAGTTCATTTAGGAAGCCCAAAACATTTTGTTGAAGAAATAAGACAATGAACAAGTAAATGAATAAGAAAATTCAAAGAAAGGCTGTTGAAGACTAAAAATGGGTTCATAAAAATATATTAGGTAACATGATTGAGTGTACACACTAGAATTAATTTTCTTTAACTTTCAAAGTTATTTAAAAGGCAGAACCTATTACAAAAGAAGCCAATTCTGACTCGGAAGCACTCATTGTGGGCGAGGCAAAGTTGTAAATGGAATTTACTCCCCACTGTAACCCCCTCAAGTAGATGTCATGTCCACCACCATTTACAGGTGAAGCACAGAGAAGTTAATTGATTTGCCTGAGGTTACTCAGCTTGTGTGCATCACAAAGCCAGATTTGAATCCAGGAAGGCTGGCTCCAGAGATGGCCCCCACCCATCATGTTTACCGTCTCCCCTGTGGGAAGATCCACATCCCTGAGAATAAGAGATCAAGCTTACTTCCTTGGATTTACTTCTTATTAGCTTGTATAGCATCGAACAAGATGCTTAGATTCTCAAGGCCTCAGTTTACTCTTCTATGAAGTGGAGATTATGATCTACCTCATAGGGTTAGAGTGAGGATTAAATGAGTTAATTCCCATTAAATGCTTAGAACAGCTCCTGGCACACAGTAGGTCCTCAAGGAATGTTAACCACCAATGGTAGTTATGACCATTGTGCTTTGGGGGAGATTAAAGCCACATTGGGACATTAGATAAAAAACCCTAACCTCATTTGCTTCTATAAGGCCTAGGATTTCTAGTAATATCCAAATATTTCAGCACCAGGAAAAGTCAGCTTGACTCGGTATTAGAAATTGGTAATCAGAGGAATAGTTTCCTATAAAGAAAAAAAAGCTGGAGATTTCTGTGATAAATCACTTATCTCTTCTTTAGAGACATAATTTCATTCTTTTGTGCAGTTTAAAGAGAACCTAAGGGATTCTCTTTAAAAATATTTTAAGCTGGGACTCCTGAGTGGCTCAGTTGGTTGGACAACTGCCTTCGGCTCGGGTCATGATCCCGGAGTTCCAGGATCGAGTCCCGCATCTGGCTCCCAGCTCCACGGGGAGTCTGCTTCTCCCTCTGACCTTCTCCTCACTCATGCTCTCTCTCACTGTCTCTCTCTCAAATAAATAAATAAAATCTTTAAAACATATATTTTAAGTTATTTTACATTTGTAAGCATATATTAACATTTACGACATTCTAGGCACTGTCCTAAGCATTTTGCCTCTATTATTCTCCTATTTAATTCTTAAAGCAAGTATGTGAAATAAAATTCTTATGTTCTCCAGGGAATGGATGAAGAAACTAAGGTATAGAAGGTTCAAATACCTTGCCAAAGCCATTTAGCTGGTAAATGGGAGAGCTAGGGCTTGATCCCTAAAGGTCTAACACAAAGACCTATTTATATAACCATTCTGGTTAAATACATCTATAACACTAAGATTCTTTGTCTAAATGAAAATAGCAAATGTATTTGTGTCATTTTATGAAACCCCAATTAATTTTAATTCCTATGCTTGGGTAATTCAAATTTAAAATATCAATGGGCTGAATATGTTACCCTCAAAGTATCTGGTATTTAGAAAACCCACAACTTATGAGAGTCCTCTTAGGAAAGAGAGAGACTGCAAGAGAGAACATGAGAGAGATTTGAAGATGCTAGCCTGTTAGCTTTGAATATGAAGGAAGGGACCACGAGCCAAAGAAAACAAGTTGCTTCAAGAAGCTGGAAAAGGCAAGGAAACGGATTATTTTGTGGGACCTCCAGAAAGAGTGCTTTCCTGTTGACCCATTTTGGATTTCAGTAAAATAAAAAAAGAAATTTTGTTTTCTTAAACTCCTGAATTTGTGGTAATTTGCTACAGCAGCAGAAGGAGGCTCAAATACTCTGATATGGAACTATCAGCAGTTTGGTGTTAACAATATGAACTCTCCACTTTTCTCCCCAACCTCTCACAAGGATTACTTCCTTTGCTCAGAACTAAAGGAGAATGAGACACCAGTCCCACTTCTATGCATACAAGGAAAAGCAATGAAAATATGTCTACACAAAAACTTGCACACACATAGTTATACCAACATTATTCATAATAGCCAAAATGTGAAAACAACCTAAAAGTACCTCAACGGATGAGTGGATAAACAAAATATATTATCTACATAGAATGATGAAACATTATTCAGCCTTCAAAAGGAACAAAGTATGGATAAAGGCCAAAACATGAATGAATCTTGAAAACACTGCTCTAAGTGAAGGAAGCTAATCCCATGAGACCACACTGTGTGTTTCAGAATAAGCAAATCTGTGGAGACAAGGAACATTTTAGTGGTTTCCAGAGGCTAGCAGTATGGAGTGGGAGGTGGCAAGTGATGGCTAAGGGGTGCGAAGCTTTTTTGTGGAGGGAATGAAAATGTCCCAAACTTAAACTGTGGTGATGGCTGCACATACCAACAATTGCTGGTATGCTCACTATGAAAGAGTGAATTTTATAGCAGTGAGTAACATCTCAATTAAAATGCACAGAGAAAAGGTAAAGAAGGCAGGTATTTATACTCTAAGGAGTAGGTACTCACATTTTCTGTTTGATTGTTATATTAGTGAGGATTCTTCAGAGAAAAAGATCCAAGAGGAGATATATAGATATGTATCTCCTAAATACTTAACAAATGTTTGTTCCTTTCCCTAGTACTGAACAAAGCAATTTAAGCAAGCAATTTCTTGAAACACATGACCTTGGAGAGCCCAGCACTGTAGTTAAGAAAAAAACATCCATATTCTAGAAATACTGTTCCTGGTAGTTCTGACATGAGCTATACAGCTAAGTGCCAATTGCAGTGTGGAAAGATGATGCCTGTTCAAATTAGGATAACCTCCAACTAGGTCTAGAATACATGAAAATCATGTAATCCAAGATTTTACTCACCTGAGGGAACAAAATATTTTTGCTGGCTCCAGTTTACCTTCTTTCACACATTTTACAGTGTGTGGTATTTTAATCAATGTCAACCTCCTGCGACTTTCAGAGTAGAGGCTTTGGAAATGCCTAATATCCTTTTGGTGGCATTTGACTCTACAAGAAGATATATGCTCCTTTCTTCAGTGTCTGTCCCACAGTAAATTAAGCATTAATTGAAAAGGTTCTTGAAAATTGAGATCTGTACTTAATGCATACATATCCAAAAAACAAGGAAGGAAATTCTAATGTTTAAAACAAAAAGGTATGTCTATACTATGCAGGGATATGAAATTGATTGTGAAAAGAACAGGGAGAATGATTTAGTTCAGAGTGCTGCAATAGAAGAACAGAGCAGATATATTGTTGTTAGTGGTCAGGGGAAAGGGTTGGGGGATGGAACGTGCCTGCAGAAGCAGAAATTATCTGGGAGATCTTGGAGTTCCAGACTTGTTTTGAGCCTTCTTGTCAACCAAGTAATTGGTAGTTTTGATCTTGAATCTCCCATTGACCCTACTTCTCAAATCCACCTTGTCCCAAAAGCAACCATCCAGCTCCTTGATCTGGAGCTCTTCCCATCCCCACCTCCTCTGAGGACTAAGATTTAATGAGCAGGAATGCTTCTCCACTTCCAATGTGTCCTTCCATGTAGAGAGCATCCTTGAGAGTAACACTTCTGGCCTCTCATGTTGCCTCATTCAGTGGTTCCTGAGGGCTTTTCTCATTATTGAGTTATGAAGGAGAAACTGGACATGCATAGCCCAGTTCCATTCTCTCCCCCTTCCTCTCTTGGGACTATATTCCTACGAGAAAGTTTGCTCTCTCTGCTCCAAGCAGGACGGAGTTTGTAGAAATATGCTTCCCACGAGGTGATCCAGCACAGCTTGTGGTGGGCTGTAGATGGTTGTGTAATTCTGGGGTTTATTGTGAGGAAGTCCAATTTCTCCTAGACCTAGCCTTTATCAGTAACAAATATAATATTTCATTTTACATCTTCCAACATCTCTATTTTATGTATAGTTACTTCACACTGGGGTGGGTAAGAGACGTCTTTCCTGAAGGGAAGTCCTGGAAGACATCTACTCCACGCCCTTCTTATCTTTGATTTGGCTATTTTGGTCTCAGCATATTTATACCTCATAGTGTCCTTTCCCAGCACCCAGCTCTGCAAAATAGGATGATGTGCACACTTTTGAAAGAATCATCTAATAGGCATGTGATCATGAACTTTTTGTTCATTTTCATTCATTTTTATATTGTAAAGATGAAGATTTAAAGAGAAGACTTGTTCTCATAATTTAAATTTGGAAGATATATTTTATGACCAATAGCTTGGTCAGGATGCATAATGAGATGTTTTTGTTCCAGTTGGTTATTCTATGAATATGGATACTTATTAAGCACCTATAATATGCCACAAATTGAGACTAGAATGTTGTTCGGGTCTTCAAAGACCTGCTATTTGAAGGGGAGCTAGAGTCAACCAAAAGCATAGGTTGTAAGCCCGGTGATAGATATATGAGGAACATTCTATCAAAAATAGCTTGGTCAGGGGCACCTGGGTGGCTCAATGGGTTAAAGTCTCTGCCTTTGGCTCAGGTCATGATCCCAGAGTCCTGGGATCGAGCCCCACATTGGGTTCTTTGCTCGACAGGGGGCCTGCTTTCCCCTCTCTCTGCCTGCCTCTCTGCTTACTTGTGATCTCTGTCTGTGAAATAAATAAAATCTTTAAAAAAATAGCTCGGTCAGGATGCATAATGAGATGTTTTTGTTCTAGGGGAAAGCACATTTGGCTTAAAGATATATGTTATTATATTCCATCATAAATCAGAGAAGCCTAATTGTTAATTTGTAAAATATGATCAGAACTGGGTGACTGAAGATCTTCAATATAAGATTTTGTTTTATTGGGCTTTTTTTTTTTGTATCCCCTCAGCCTAAAAACATATCTGGCATATACTGGGTGTTTAATATACCTAATATAACATTAATATAATATATATTTTAAATTTATAGATATATGCATGTATTTTATGTGTGTGTGTATATATATATACACACACACACACATATATGTTTCTTCAGTTCATCTTCCATCCATCCATATTCCATCTGAGCTTATCCTGAGAGGTACTGAGTATATAGTTATTTTCTTAAAATATTTATTTATTTATTTATTTGAGAGATAGAGAGAGAGAGAGTGTGTGCCCTGGAGGTGGAGGGGCAGAGGGAGAGGGAGAGAGAACATTTCAACCAGACTTCCTGCTGAGCGCAGAGCTTGACACAGGTCTCTATCTCATGACCCTGAGATCATGACCTGAGCCAAAACCAAGAGCACCCCCAATTGCACATAAGTTTTTTTTAAGTCTACTTGTATCATGTTCACCAATATCTCATTGTTCCAAAAAAAGACCAAAATAGGACCGTAGTGAGCTGTACCATGAAGTTACATGTGTAGATTTGGGAGTGGGGAGAACTGGGATCATTATACTAATTCGCCAAAAGATTGTCTACCCTTACCTGTCCTCTGTCCCCTTCTTCAAAACATCCTAGTAATATGACACCTAAAAAGTATTGTAATATAACCACAGTGATATTAATTCTTAGGACCTAAAATTCAGAACAATCTTTAGCCTCTAAACTCACAGCCCGGTAAAGACTGCTGTATTTAAAGGGGACCTTAGAGCCTGTTTATTGCCAGCTGTTTATGTTACAGATGGGGAAGCTGAAGACAAGAGAGATTGTTGGTGGAAAAGCTGGTATTAGAACAAGAATTCCAGTCCATTAAACTTCCCACTTGATTTTGAACTGTATGCTGCTCTGTAATGGTTGAAAGAATTAGGACCCCATTATACAGATTGTTAACTAAGGGATGAAGTTATATCCTTGTGGTCAGATAGCAATATGGGGTCTTTGTTTTATTTGACCATTTGCACATTCCATTCTCCTTCTCCCATTGTCGGACACTCAGCTAATTTTGAAGGAGGAAGAAGTGAATGTTCACTTGGAAGCCATGATGCCGTGAAACTGAGGTATGATATAGAACTTACAAATTAGATATTAGCTTGTAATGTGATCTGGCAGTGAGGAAAGCCAACCCTGCTGGGGCTGGCCTGTGTGAGGAGTCAAGCTGCAGGAAGGGGAATAATCCCCCTTTATATGGCACTGGTGAGACTGCACCTGGAAAACAGGCCCCTGTTCCAAGCCTTGGTACCCGGGCCATGTGGACGGGGAGAAGGAAACCGTATGATTCATTCTTAGCTAGAGGAAATGACCTAGGGGGGAGAGATTAAAGAGCTTAATGGGCTTGACTTCCTCCCCCAGCCGGGGACCCCTGACAGCCGAGAGGCCCACTTGCGGGCCCACAGTACTGAGGTCTTTGGGTCCTTGAAGTAGGGGGTCCTCCAACATCTGGCTCTGTTGTCCCAGTTCCATTGTGTATCCTCTGCCCCTTCCTCTTTATGCTTTTTTCCCTCTTAGCTTAGATTTTCCGAAGTCTTTCCTGCCTTTGGCCTTTTGTATCTGTACCTCCTTCTGCCTAGCAGCTGCTTCCTGCCGCCACTTTCAGATATCAACCACGATGTCATTCTTCAGGAGGATTGCCTGGACTCCCTGGCATCATGGGACCTTCTGTTACGTGCTCTCCTAACACTTGCATATCTCCATGCCGGTCTCATCTCACCTTGAGTGGCTAGCTCAGTGCATCTTTCCCTGGCACCAGAAGATGTGTCTATTTTGTCCACTGCTCTAGTACATCTCTGGCTTGTTTCAGGGGTCATAACTATCTGCCAAGGGAGAGGGGGAAGAGTGGCCAGCAGTTGTGTGCGGTGCCAGTGCCTCGAGTCTGCGTGCCTCTGCTTGGGTTGTACCACTTGCTCTGGATCCTCTGGTGCTTTTCTAGACCTGTCTAGATGCAACAAGCACATCCCTGGACTGAGAGACAGAAAATATGATTCTAGTTCTCTCTCTCCTGCTTATCAGACAGTTAATTGGAGGCAAATCACTGACCCTCCCCAAGACTTGGCATCATAGTCTAAAATAGAGAACATAATGCCTTTTCTTCAGGGATGTTGTGAAAATTAAATGCAAAATCCCGTTGTAACCATTGCATGCTCACAAATACAAGGGCAGCCTCTCCTTTAGTCAAATGTTTGTTTCATAGTGTTATGTCACGTTTGCCCCGAACACTTGGTTCCTCTCTTGGGATACAGGGTAAACATATCTGTTCAGTGTTCAGAGCTGCAGTTGGGGTGGGTGTGGGGAAGGAAACTGGGAAATAGAACATGGTAGTGAGGGTGTGGGCAGCAAAGGCAGGGAAAGTCACACTCTCCCACAAAGCTCTATGCTACCCCTTCCATCATGGTGGCATTGAGCTAGGCAGTGGGGCTGGTCCTCACTGGACTCACATGACCACTCTGGTGTGGAAATCCCCATGTGTTCAGGGATGAAGGGTGAGTAAATGCACTGAATTAAACTTGAATTGCGTCTCTTCAGTGGGGCATACAGGGGCTGGGGGCGGGTCTCAGCATCAGTACTTTTCACCTCTTTTGCAGCTGTTGTTTACTTACATGCCTGGTAACTGTCCTCCTGACCCTGAGGTACCAGTACCTTGCACATAGTAACTGTTGTCTGTACTTGGCAAGAAGAAATAAACTAGTGCCATTTAAAATAAAAATGGATTCTAGTCTCATTCTGTCCCCTCAGGGAGTTTACAAATTAATTCAAGTTCAGGAATATTGTTATTCTACTTAGGAAAGCACACTGATGGGTGGGCTGAGAAGGAGACCTGTGCACGCTCCTTACATCCAGGGATATGGTTGTGAGTGCACGTGCTGAGTCACTTGGCTGTGGGACTGAAAGCTGGCACCTCTTCTGGGCAGCTGGGCGCTTGAGTCACTCAGTCTATAGTTTCCTTATCTGTGATTTGGGGATGGGATCTGTTACCCACTCAGTGAGTTCTTATGAGGACTGACTGGGGTAAACATCTAGAGTACGGAATAGTGCCTGTCATCCAGTGACTGAACAATAAATGGCAGCTTTTTTTTTTAAAGAATTATGATTGATCTTAATTATTTGTGGATTCTGTATTTGCAAATTGACCTATTGCTAAAATTTATTGTATCATCCATATCCATGTTCATGGTGCTTTCCTGGTTATTGTGAACAATAACACACATTTTGCTTTGAGATGAAACAAGGTGTTCTTACTGTAAATGTGCTTCTTTTTCAGTATCTATTCAGTGGTCTGTTTTTTATTCTTGTGTTTTATCTCAGTGCTCTTTTAGGTGTTTAAATGGTCCCAACCTTAGTGTTGAAGTGCTGTCTTGTGTCCCCAAGTGCAAGGAGACTGTGATGTGGCTTACAGAGAAAGTGCATGTGTTGTATTAGCTTTTTTCAGACTTGAGTAATAGTGCTATCAGTAGTGATTTCAATGTTAAGGGGTTAATATGTATTAAGTAAGACGTCTTTAATCACAGCCACATATTAAACAAGTTTGTGTATCGATTGGCTGAAAAAATTTTGTGACCAGAGGTTTGTAAAAACCAAATCCTACGTTTCTCCTAGGAGCCATAGCTCAGGATTCACTAATTCAGTCTTTGTGGTGATTTTATGGAGCATATGTGGTGATTTTATGCAAATAGTGAGAAGCTACTGTCCTTTCATGTGCATCCTTCCAAAAAAAGGATGGAGTGATTGGGGTTTGGAAGAGCCAGGAATGTGTAGGAATGATAGCTCTTGCTGTTTCTCTCTCAATATGCATGTATGTATGTATCCTGAGAATGGATGAGAACCCACAGAGGGATGCAGACAACATTCTCACTGGCTGGGAATGGCCCATCCTTCCAGGAAAGTATCTTTACTTTGATGAGACAGAGATTGGTGACTTCTCTCCAGCAGTGTTTCCTCCCAGGTGCCCCTGTGGTCAGAAGTCAACCCATTTCTCCTGGAAAGAAAATGTACCAAGTAGTTTTGTGGTTAATACAGTACTGATATTCTGTTGCTTTTCTGCTATTAATGTAGCTTGATCCACACTCATAGGTTGTGATACAGAATTAGACAAATGAAAGCAGATTTCCCGAACCCGTATACTCTTCAGTTGGCTTTAGCGCAAAGAGGTGAAGTGAATGTATTCATACTTATAATTCATCACTTCCAATTGGCTGACCTAGAGAAAACACTGAATCAGTTCCTTCACTCAGACAAAAGAACAGACCTACTTGTTCTTCTTCTCCCTTCTCCCTTGTGCCCATGCCAGCCTGTACTTCATTTATCTGTCCTTTCCCCTCTGCTGAGGATTTACTACATAGAAGCTGTTCTAAACCATTGATGCTAAGGGAACAAAGCCCTGTCTTATAGCAACAATTGTGTTCAGCACACTTATTTTCTCCTGGGTCTCCTAGAAGTTTTCTCTTCCTCTTTACCAATTCTGAATTCTTCCTCTGCCCTCTCACTTAAAAGCTATTTGAGAAGTGTCTATTATGGACCAGGGAGAGGAGGATTCCAGAATGAAAGGTCAGTGATGACAATTTTTCCCTTAAATTCATAGTCTAGTGAGTTTGTATCTTATTCCCTCCAACTACACTTTAATCTTTGTGCTTTATTTTTTTAAAAAGACTTATTTATTATAGAGATAGAGATAGAGATAGAGAGAGGAAGGGGAGGGGCAGAGGGAAATAATCTTCAAGCAGACACCCTCCTAAGCCTCCCACTGAGTGCAGATCCCAACACAGGGCTTGATTCCACCACCCTCAGATCATGACCGAAACCAAGAGTCGAATGCTCAACTGACTGAGCTACCCTGGGGCCCTGTGCTTTATTCTTAAGTCTGCATCTTGTGTGAGGATCTCCTGACTTTTGCCATTACTTCTCATCTCATTTCCCTCTACTCTTTGCATAGGCAATTTCATCTCAAGCCCATGGCTGGCGCTATCAGTATTTTAATCACCACCAGTTACAACCTTGCATCCTGACCTCTCCGTCTCTGCCAAAGCCTGGACATGTGTGTATACCTCTCTGTTGTGCATTTTTCCCTGGATAAGACCAACAAATTACCTCATGCTGCACAGCTCATGAGGAGGGGACTTAGGAAGGAACATATTAACTAAATGACAAAGCAAATTCATGACACATGACTTTAAGGAACTGTAGGAAACGTACTAATTGAAAAACTGGTGTTTTCCATAAAATATTTCAGTAATGTAGGCACTTGAGAAGACACTGGAAAACATAAATTAAAATGAGATTTTTATGATGAGAGATAGAACTATTGCTGGTATTTTGGTTTTATTAAATGTGATTACTCTAAGTCAAAGAGGTGGATACATTTGAAAACAAACAAAAACTTTGAACAGAAAATTCCTTCCAAAATAAAAATGCAAATTTCAAAGTGAGTACACTAAAGCCCTCAATTGTGTATCAATGTATTTCTCTAATCCCACTCTCAGAGAGTTCAGAATAAATGCTTTTATTTGATCTAAAGATGTAAAATAAATGACTCAACAAGTTTCATCTGAAATCCTCATTCACTCCTACTCCCATCATCTCATACACACCTGTTCTGCCCCCTCACAGTTTTGGTTGGTGGCACCATAAAAGTAATATGTGCACATTCTTTGAAAAGCCGAATGCCAGTAGTAAGTAAAAAAATTAACATTATCCCCCATTCCTACCCTCCTTCCAGAGTCTAACTCTTTGGTAGGATTATTTATGTTTATATTTCTTCTGTTGTTACTAAAGTAATGTTAACCAATTTACTTACAAATTTTTCTTTTGACACTTTGCAGTGAAAATTAGACCATCAGATCACATACACTATTCCCCAGTATTTGATAGAAATTTTTGTTTCTTTTTTTCTTCCTTTTTTAAATTATTATTTGTTTCAGGTTTACATGTCTGTGATTCATTAGTCTTACACAATTCACAGCACTCACCATAGCACATACCTTCCATAGCTTCCCTAATGTCCATCACCCAGCCGCCCCATCCATCCCACCCTCCTCCCCTTCAGCAACCCTCAGTTTGTTTCCTGAGATTAAGATTTTCTTATGGTTTGTCCCCCTCCCCAGCCTCATCTTGTTTCATTTTTCCCTCCCTTCCCCCCACAAACTCCCACCCTGCCTCTCAAATTCCTCATATCAAAGAGATCATATGATAATTGTCTCTCTCTGATTGACTTATTTCACTCAGCATAATACCCTCTAGTTCTACCTACTTTGTTGTAAATGGCAAAATAAAATTGTGTTTCTTGTTCCATCAAATCAAGAGAGGATTTCTTGATGCTCACTATTTATGAGAAAATTAGATCCTCAACGTGCTCTTGACTTCCCTGCCTCCTTGCATCACTCAAGTGATGTCAGCTGTACAATTATTTACCGCATATTGGAGTTTTAACATTTATGTTTGTTTTATGATTATATTTGTTTTGTTTCCTTTCTCTAAAATCAATTCTAAAAATTTGAAAGCAAACAATTAACCTTTACAGTATTATGATGATATTAATGTAATGGCAGCAGCTGTGCTAGAACCAAGTGATTTTGAACTCAGAGTGAAAGAAATATAATTCTATGTCATTTAGGACTGACATTGATTGTTTCCAAAGTTAAGTTCAAATAGACTCTTTTTTCTATTCCGATTGCTCAGAATCATGTTACATTTTAGCTTGCTTTATACTTAAACAATAAATATTACATATCCTTTATTTTTTCTTGGTGTTTCTTTTTTTTTTTAAGATTTTATTTATTCATTTGACAGACAGAGATCACAAGTAGGCAGAGAGGCAGGCAGAGAGAAAGGAAGGGAAGCAGGCTCCCTGCTGAGCAGAGAGCCTGACGAGGAGGGGCGGGGGGTGGGGGGTGGGGGGGGCTTGATTCCAGGACCCTGAGATCATGACCTGAGCTGAAGGCAGAGGCTTTAACCCACTGAGCCACCCAGGCGCCCCTATTTTTTCTTGGTGTTTCTAATTGCTTTCTTTTACTTGCTGATAAAAGAACCATCTACTTTACCATGTCCACAGAATTTCTTGTTTTTTTTTTAAATCATATTCTTTAATAAAGTCTTTTTCTTTTTTTGTTTGTTTTATAGACTTTATTTTTTATTTTATTTTATTTTTTCAGTGTTCCAAGATTTATTGTTTATGCACCACACCCGGGACTCTGTGCAATACATGCTGTCCTTAATACCCACTTAAAGATAAAACTATTGAAGTGCTCTGAATTCTGTTCAAATTTGGACTTAATGCGTTATAAGCCTGCTGCAGAGTTATTTCTCAGAATTTCCCCCATTATATCTTGCATTAATCAGGTTTGTTTTTAGGCTATAATATCTCTAAATTTCAGAGGCTTAAAGTCTATTCCTCACTCATATCTCAGTCCAACTAGGAAGATTTGTGTTTCAGTCAGATTTGCTGGAAACAGACATTGCCCTCAGGTGTTTCACTATCTTACAGATCTCTATTTTCTCTTCAGTCAGTCAGGGGCCAGGAAGATTAGTAGGCGTGTGTGCTACTAATCTCTGTGCTAGAGGTGGCACACATGACTTCTGATCATATTCCTCTGACACAAACAGTAAGATGGCCTACGTGGATGGAGGACACTGGGAAATGCATCCATTGTTTGCCTAGGGAGAGGTAGAGACCCAGCATCTAAAGACACTCCAGAGTTAGTCACACAGGTTCCTCTTTTTGTATCTTCTTTTGCTTTGTTGGAATATATAATCAAGTTTGTTTGTTTTAATCCTCAGAAGCTTGCAGAAGACAAATGTTCAGATTCCTTTCATGCTAGAAATTTCTTTATGTTACTCTCACACTTAGTATGATGACTAGGTATGGAACCCTGAGTTCAAAATAACACAGTCCATTGCCCTGCTATCTTGCAGCATTTAAAAAAAAATTCTTCATTTTCTCTTTTCTTTTTTTCTAGCAATCTTTAGGGTGAAGGATGATTCTTTTGGGTTGATCCTGCAAGATTTTACTTTATCTTATATTATTTTTCTTTTCTTTATTTCTGTTTTGTGGTCTGAGGTATTTTCCTCAGACCATATTATTAAATTAAAAAAACAAAATTCAGCCATCATGTTTTAAATTTCCACAAATACTTTCTTGTCTCCTGATCCATCCTTTTATGTTAACTTATGCTTTTCTTACTGATGTGATCTTTTCTCAGCTATCTCTAGGAATCCTCATTAGGATCATTTTAGATGTTCTCATATTCTATGGATTATCTCTGTTCCAGTATTCTTTTGTTTACCTTGATTTTTCTATTTGGTGCTCTGTTTTTTTTTTTTCCCTCACATGGTTGGAATCCCTCAGTTGTTAAAATTAAGTTAGCTGAAAGGGGTTTTCTTTATGGTTAGATTTGTTTCCCTGATTCAAGTGTCTTATAAGTCTGTGTATAAGAGAAATATTGCTTTAATATTCTGGAAAATTAACATACCAGAAGTCCTAAACTTTTCTAGAAACATCTGTCCATTTTCTCAAAAGGCAAAGCTCATCCTATTTACTGTCCATGGTTTGCAGAATAAGGGTCTCCCAAAGCTGTGTGCTTACTAATCTCTGGCCCCTGCGAACATGTTGTTACGTGAGGCAAGAGGACATTAAGGTAGCAGATCCAACAAAGGTTGCTGATCTTTGAGTTTGAAATGGGGAAAATATCTTGGAGTATCCAGGTGTGCCCAATGTAACCACAAAGATTTTTCTAAGTACAAGAGGGAAGTGGGGAATGTGGCTGGCATCTGGCAGCTGGCAAAGTCTAGAAAACTGATTCTCCCCTGTAGTCTCCGAGAAAGAACACGTTGTTGCTGACATTCTATCTTTAGTTTAGCTGAACCCATATTAGATTTTTGATCTCCAAAACTGTATCACAATAAACTTATGTTGTTTTAAGCCACCAAGGTTATGGTAATTTGTTACAGCAGCACTAGGAGACTGACAGAGTCTTGTATTAATGTTCGACACAGGTCGTTCTTCTCTTCTTTATAAAAACAACTCCTCTCTCAGATGCTGTGCTTTCACACTCTTGTGTTTTCCCATCAGATCTCTGGTCTTTTCTGGTGTCTCCTTCTCATGACCTCTCTATATTGAAGGACTCCATGGACAGGAAATGGGAATTTCCTGGATGGTATCACCCATACTGTAATGATTTTAAATATAATCTTTAGATACAAACTTTAGGCTGGTGACTCCAAAAGCTTTATCTTGAGCTGAGAACTCATCTGTATATTTATGGCATTGTGTGTTCCCTTGCCTAACTGATAATCCCATTTAGGCATTTCATAGCTCTCTCAAGTTTAACATTTCAAAATTAACTCATAATTTTCCCTTGAATTTCATGGTTCCTGCCTCATTCAGCTATGCCCACAATAATGCTTCATAATAAAATACCACCCAAATTTAGTATCCATACACATGTATTATGGCATATGGCATGCCCAGGTCTAGGGTGGCTGGGGGTAGTTATTATTCAGGCTACAGATCATTATCTAATCTACCTGTATTCCTGAAATTTTCCTGAGACAATCCCTTTGCCACTTAACTTGCTGCTCAAGCTATAAATTGCCTTTTTAGTGGCTTCACTAATGGCCTTAACTAAGATTCAGGCTTCCAATATTTCCCAGAGTAATTTGTTCAGTAACTTTACAGGCGACTCTCAATTAGCACATATGTGTGTATACATTTACCTGTTTAATTCAATCTCTCTCTTCCAACTAGACCATGTGTAAGATCCATGTTGGTTTCATTTACTCTTATATACCAATGCCTAGTACAATGTCTGGCATGAAAAAAATGTCTAGGCATGGGGCATCTGGGTGGCTCAGTCATTAAGCATCTGCCTGGCTTAGATCATGATCCCAGCGTCCTGGGATTGAACCCCACATCAGGCTCCCTGCTTAGCGGGAAGCCTGCTTCTCCATCTCCCACTCCCCCTGCTTGTATTCCCTCTCTCATTGTCTCTGTCTCTGTCAAATAAATAAATAAAATCTTTAAAAATTGTCTAGGCATTCAAAAGATGTTTTTTAGATTAAATATATTTATAAATGGTAGTATTTCAGGCATTGGAGAAAAAGTATTTTGGGGGGCTGTGAATATTATAGAGCTGGGCCTCAAGTCCCAGTGGTTTCTTCTTGGCATCCTTCAAACCACAAAATGCAGGCTTACTAGTAAGCTTAGCCTCATTAGAAGAAATTATTTTGTAATTAGGTAAAAGTAGGGCAGGGCAGGGTGAATGACTTGTGCAGGGTGATACAGGAAAATCACTGTGGAGTTGGGACAGAGCCAGGTCCATAGCACAGGCCTACCCACTGGAGGTCAGGTCTTCACATTCAGTTCCCAAAATAGGTCCCACGGGGGCAACTCAACTTTCCAACCACACTGTGACCCACTCACCCAAGAGGGGGCTGGAAAGGGAAAGGCTCCCGCCAAATTTGAGAGTTTCCAGGACACTTTGCTTATGGTTTGGCTTGGGGTTCCTGCTTCCCTTCACCATTGCCCCTTGGGCTTCTGACCTTAAATCAAGCTCTCAATCTTTTCTTCTGCTCAGAATGAACTGGTGACTTTTAATTGTATTTTTCCATTCAGAGTCTTTGAAATCGGCATTGCTTTGCTTTTGTGGGTTTAGTTTTACCTTTAATGTTCTTTTGGTAGATTTCTGTTATTGAAGGGGATGGGATTTTTGATTTTCTAGAGAGAATGGAGTCTAAGCTTGGGACTTCAGACCCTTAAGCTTTCCATTAAAAACAGAGAGATGACTAATAACTATTTAGTATGTAATGATGGCTTAGCAGTATTTACCACCGATTTAGGCTCTCTGGCTCCATTACCTAGGATATTTTCTTGACTTAAACATTTCTCAGTTCTTTAGCCAACAGCTGTCCACATTTTTTTTAAGTCCCCAAACCTCCAGAAATTATGATTTCACATTTCTAATAGGCTCTTTTCACTGTTCAATCAAAAAGGCCTCTTCTACTTTATAGCATTTGTCCCGAAGTGAATTTAATACAAATCACAAGCGGAGAACACAAGCAAAGGATAAAGTCCAAATCTTCCCTAATGGGGTTCACACCCAGCCTTTCTATCCCTGACTGGATCAGAAGCAGGTGTGTAAAGAAGCAAGGGGTAAACATAGATAAAAAAAACACACACACACACAAAAAGAAAAAACCCTTGCAGGAATAAAAATGTATGATTCAACCTCCCTCACTTTCATCAACTTCCGTAGTCTTCTTCCTGGTGAGAGGGGAAAGGAGCCTTCATAAGAATTCAAAGGTAATTATTCCCTTAGGATAATACTTTGAATGAATGTTAAGGCATGGCAATCAGTCATTAAATGTGACATTCAAGAAATATGAATTGATTTGGGGATACAAAGCAACAGAGACACAGTATCTAGCCTCAGTGCAATATATATTTCTTAAAGCATATAGTATAGAAAGATAGGGAATGGAAAAAACACTGGTAGTTCAGAATTGTGTGTTAATAATAATAATCCCAACAATAAGTGACTTGATAATTTATGTCATTCACAGTGTTTCCTTGTGATAGGTATTACACTAATTGCTTTACAATAAATGCCTATTTAATTCTTTTTATAAGCAGAAGAGTTAGACAATCCTAGGTCCCCTACAATACATTAAGACAACTATAGCTCAGCAGTATTTTTATATGCTTGTAGTCACAATGATCCAAACTAGTGCATTTCAACTCTGATCTTTCTTACCCTCCATCCTACACTTTTAACTATAATATTAATAGAAGTTTTCAGGTTTGGAGGTTGGGATTTCCAATGATTTTTCTAGCTTTATTTCTCGATGTAGTATAGGAAACTCAGGGAGTATCATTGGAGATTCAGAAAGAACTCATGTTCTGGGCATCAGGCCTTCTGGGCTGCACAATGGGCAATTTAGAGTTCTGAGCTTGAGGTCAAAATGCTGGGACTTTGGTCCTGAATCTGCTTGTTACTGACTGGGGGACCTTGGTTTCTTCTTCTGTAAAGTGGGGGTTGTCAAACCCAATTTCACTACTTCTGAGCATTAGAGAGTGGGAGGAATGAGCTAGTGGGTAAGAAAATGTTTTACAAACTATATTGAGTCTTGAAGTTGTAAGGAAGTACTATTATTAAACTCACAGTGGATATCACTTGATGCAGCTTCTGGTTCCATGAACTAATAAAATAATGGCAGCTGTCATCCATTGCCTGCATATTGTGGGGTAGACAATGTGTTTAGTACTCAGTGTTTTTATCCTGGAAAGAAATTCTTCAATTACACATACTATTTCTCCCCATTTTACAGAAACACACAAGCTTATAGAGGCTAAGTAACTAGGTCTTTGGAATGAGACGGTGGATAAGTTGGGACTCAAATTCAGGTCAGCCTGATTTCACAATTCTGGCTCTTTCTACTATGCTGTTTTTCTCAGACATATTAGTTTTTAAACAATACCACTAAATGATAGAATTGGAAGTGTCTTGGAGATCATCAAATCTGTCAAACTGTTTATTGAATTACTTTTTAGTACACAAGTATGAGACCCAATGCTTGCATCAATTGTAAGTCATGGAGCTTCTGGTCAAATGGTAAAAATCCATCTGGTAAACAGAAAAGAGACTCCACTGGCTTGCATAAATGAAAAGGCAGTTTCAGGCATGGCTGAATCAAAGGACTCCATTAGTATCATTACAACTCATTTTCTTTATCTCTGAGTTCTGCTTTCACCTGTTTTGGCTTTTTTTTTTCTTCCATATTCTAATGATAGCCCATGGCAGCTCCAGGCTTAAGTCATCCTTGCTGTCTTAAGAAAGTAATTCTCTCTTCAGCCTTTACAAGATTCTTACCAGTCCCACGTAAGTTATGTAACCATCACTGAACCAGTTACTGTATTCAGGCAATAGACCATGTGGTTGGTTGAGAATTGGCTCCCATGTCCACCCAAAACCACATGTACTGAGAGTAGGGGAGAAATTGGGGTGCTTTTACTTGAGTGAGGGATATGAATGGTGGGCTGACCAAAAAAAAAAAAATCCCCCATGCTATGAAGACCCAAATCTATTTGGGAAGTCATTCAAAGTTGTTTCCTTATTTGGCCCCTATCCAAATTTCCCCTTCACATCTCACAAGTAGGCTCCATGGATTGTATTTTGGCATAGTGCCAACCAATACCTCCTCTGTGACACACAGTGTGATACCCGGGAATGATGGTATGCTAAGTCTAAGAGAGATCTCTAGTAGGCAGGTTAGTGGGAAGGTGCACATGACAGACATGTAGGATTAAGAGAAAGCACCGATTCACTCCTAGCTGACATTGGTGGACAATGGCAATCACACAAACTGGTGACTTAGAGATTGAGGGAGACTGAAGACCCTCTTTCTACTTAGACTGTTGTATCTCCACAGATAGGATGCATTGATCCCATTTTCTCTCTTAGAACTCCTCATTTATATGAAACTCTTGAGTTGTGAAACTGGAAGAGTTCTCTAGAGAAATCTAGCCCAACTCCCTTTTTGGACTTTTGACCAAACAGTCTGAGTGAACTAAGTGACTCTTAACCATTGCACAACTAGTGAGAAGTGCAGCTCAGCCCAGAACCACAAACTCTTGTCTTTACACCTCTCCTCCCGTCCCAAAGGACTGTTGGATAATGTAGGTCTTCTGAGGCACACGCTATATGAATAAGTAAGAAGTCGGCATCCAGCAAGGAGGGCTGCTGAGAACTCACATATCCTTTCTTGGCCTTGAATGTTCCCATAAACATTGCGGTGCTGGAGGAATGGTTACAGACCCAGACCTCAATGTTTGTGCTCCTGTTCTGCCTTAGATTAAGTTAAATATTGTTTGTAGATGATACAGATAAATCGGCTCAACCATGAGCCTGTCTGGGTGGTTAAAAGGATGCTGTTTATTTCTCTAAGAGGTTGCTCAGCTGGGTAAGAGGGGTGTTGGACTATTGCCTCATTTCACACACAGCCTTCCTATTTATTTCAGGACTTGACTTTGGAGAATGCACTTAACTGGTTTGCCTGGTTGTCTTCTGTCAAACTTCTATTGGACTTAAGTACTCCAATGGCAGTGAACTTGTCATCTCCCTCTGTACGGACCCTGCCCCCCCATACCAAGGACAGTGAAGAAATCTGTGTCTGCTGCTTCAATGGAAACTGAACTCAGTGAGTGAAAGATTGATTGATTAATTAGAAAATTAAAAAGCGGTTCTCACTTCAACTGCATAAAAGTATAACAGAGGGGTGACAGGGAACAGTTAGTCCCTGTGTCCATTAGGCAAAGAAAACAATGAAAAGAGATTGTAAAGCTGTTGGAATGCAGATTAGCCATTCAGAAGGATGAACTGGTAATTACTGTGAAAATTCTTGAAATCTTTGGTTGTAGGAAGGATACTAGATTCAAGAATCTGCTTAGCCATTTTATTATCTGTGTAACACTGGAAATAATCATTGGTCATCTTAGCTTCTCTTCTATAGAGTGCTCTGAGGTGTCAGCTGAATTCATGAGATTGTTGTCAAGATAAAAATTAGGTAATGTATGAAGATGCTGGCATGGAGTTTACATGTAGTATTTGCTTTACATGTTAGCTCCCACTTTACATGCTTTACGTCCTAGCTCCCACCTTTTGTTTTTATTTTTTCATCTTAATATTTAATTTTCTCTTCTTATTCAAATAAATAAAACAGGATTCCAAAATTAGAAATTAAGAGATGATGAAGCCTTGAACTAAGATGGTATAAATCGAGAGAGGAAAGTGAGAAGGTTTGAGAAATTGTAAGAAAAGTTTGATGGACAAGATTTGGTGTGTGAGTGGATGCAGAAATTAAGAAAGAAGAGATGGGATTCCTAGAAATGGGACATGTTGGAGGGAGCAGTGGTGTATCACACTATCCAGACAGACTGACATGCTGATGATCATATAATCAAAGAAAGGATCTGGCTTCTCATGTACGAGTTCAAATCATCTTAGAATCACTTTTGCATCCTGAAAATACTCAACCAGAAGGGAAAATGTTTTATTGCCCACCACATCCTCCACACTCCAATCCTCATCCCATGAAGCTCTAGTACCACGATCTTCACGCTGCACTTTGCTTCATGATCACCTGAAGTGCTTCGTCAATATATAGCTTCTTGAACTTTACCTCCAGAAATTCTGATTCACTGGTCTTGAGTAGAGTCTTGGCATGTCTGCTTGTAGACAAACTCCGAGAGAGGATAATTACACACAGCCAGGACTGAATATTAAAAGTCAGAAAGATGGTGTTCACTGCCAATGTTATACCAACCCAGATTTTCAAAGCCTGTCACCTAAGGAACATATTGGGGCATGCTAAGAGAGTTAATTCTCCAAAATTTGCACCTGTCCTTGTGTATCTTTTGCTTACCTAGTGGCTAGGTCAAACTACACTTGCATTTTCTTCTAGTCCCCACTATCAAGGTTTGGAATTCCTGGCTTGACCAACTAGATAGGAATCTCACTTTCCTAGTTATGATGATTAAAATTGCTTCCATCATTGTCAAATATCTCTTGGTTTTTGAGTTGAATGAAGGTAGAAAAGGAGGTAATTACCCTGGAAAAAGAACCATGGCACTAGCTGATTACCTTAGAGAATGTTTAAACCCCTGTGGGATTCGATTCTTTTTAACTATTTAAAATGTGTATAGAGAACCCAACTTACACTGTTGTGAAAAAATATAACACATGAGGTTATTGGCATACACTTGGTATAAAGTAAGAGAGAGAACAATAAATATTAGTTACTAGTATCAGTTATTTATCATTGCTTATTTATCAAAGACATGAAATATAGTTGGACTGTAGAAGTCATGCTAAACTTGGGGGAAAATGTTTACATTGTTTTCCCTAAATTTTTATAAAAAGCTTGAATCACAGTTAGATTTAGAAAAATCAGATCTAGTCTATGGTGGTAATTTGAATAGCAGTGGCCAGGTCCTACACTATTAATCTTTGAGGTAAATTTCTGATTTCTAATTCTAATATCTAAACAATGCATTCATATAGACCTTGCATAAAGCCTTAATTTGAATGTAAAACAATGACCAAAATTTTATTTCTTTTAAAAAATATCAAATTTCAAAAAATTAAATACTTAATTCTAAGTATCCATTAAATATACAGCCCATTCAGGAATTCCCTGATTTGTTCCCTTGGAAAATCATCCATGGCCCAAGAGCATGGTCCAAGGGGATCCAAGACAAACTTCACAAGGTATATAAGTCTCCTGAAATTACATGAGAAATCTTGAGTGTATATGCATTTTGGCAGGTTGTATAATATTAACCCAGTTCTCTAAGGGCTTCGTCACTGCCCTAGAGAACCACTGTTCTCCTTGTTGAATTAGAATGAGAAGCCAGTCTAATTGTCTGCAGAATCCACCATGGACCATCAGTATGATGATCTATACTTTCTGAACTTAAATTTTCCCATCTGCAAAATGGGTATGGTTAAACTAAATGATCTCTGAAGGCTCATTTCTTTCTGTCATCCTAAAATTAAGAAAGTTAGCTCTTAAAAATACTACCCCATTTACAAGACTATATTATTTTAAAATTATGACCTTATGTTATTATAATCTTCCCAAAGTACTGTCAACCTAAATTCTCTAGAAACATTTGTTTCTCAGAATTCTCAGATTCATCATGATAATTGTAAGACTCATCTTTTTAGTTTTTATTTTGCTATGTACAGAAAGCATACAGTCAAGAACTAAGTTTATGAAGTGTTTTATCAGGTGACAGATATCATAGGTATCAAGAAATTAAAGACTGCATAAAGAGACCTGTCTGGCTTGGTGCAGAGTCTTATGGGCTCTTAGGATCCCAGTCTTGATTTTCAGCAGGAAAGAAAACAATGAAGTAGATGTGCTTTTCACTGCAAAAAGTTTCGTTTGCCCCAGAAGGCTCCTCTCCAGAAGTACCCAGTGGGAGTGAAAGGATGGTGCTGACCATAACCCTGTTGCTTTGATTTGGGGAAAACTCATAAAGCATGAATTTCCTGATTTTGGTGGTCCCTCAGTACCCAATGACAGAGATTGTTCCTTCCTCCAAAGTGTAAGTGGTGCACACATATTAAAAAAAAAAAAAGTTGATTCTCAGAAACACATTAAACTCAATGGTGAAAACTTAGAAGACAATTATTTTTTTCTCAAGAGTATTAAATGGGGAAATAACTAACTTCTCTTTAAGAAACAATTATCATTATTTAATAAGTTATCTTCATCCACAAAAGATTATTGTAGGAGTACTTTTATTTTTATTATTATTATTTCTTACATAAAACTCAACTTAGGGAAACCAGGAAAACAAGTTTAAAAGTCTAACACTATAGGTTTATAGGGAGAATAATGTATTTAAGGGAACATGGATTGTTGCTAGTGTCATCAGGGCCTGTCTAACCCAAAGATGAAAAGTTTATTAAAAAAAATAAAGATTTTATTTATTTGAGAGAGAGAGAGAGAGAACACAAACAGGAGAAGGAACCAAGGGAGAGGGAGAAGCAGACTCTCCCCTGAGCAGGGAGCCCAATGCAGGGATCAATTCCAAGACCCTGGGATCATGACCTGAGCCAGCATTAGATGCTTAATTGACTGAGCCATTCAGGCATCCCAAATGAATAGTTTAGGTCTATGAACTATCGATCTCTTAGTTTATGGTAGTGTGGTTTTACCTCAGACTTTGGTAACTATAGCAAACCAGAGACAATCCAATGTTACCAAAAAACAATTTTTGGTTGAATAATAGAAACTAACTAGAAGTTATAGTAAGGCAGATATCATTTCAATTAAAATTGGAAATTAATAGTTTCTATTATTCAGCAATAATTGGGTGACTACCCTTTCCAGTTTGGTCAAAACTGAGAGGGTTCCCAGAATGTGAGATTTTCAGTTATGTCTGTCAAAACCAGAAAAGTTCTTTGAAAGGACAAGCTGGCCATCCTAACAGTGGATTAAGAAAGCATTTGAAGTAGCATGTGCTCTATCATTAGAGATGATCAAGTGGAGAGGCTGACCTGGTCTCAGTGCTGTGTCAGAGAAGCTTTTGTTTTTTAGGAAGGAGAATGCATCAATAACCTTAGTGAGAGTCATCCAAGAGACTCTATCAGATGAGAAAGTCATACAAAGACTTGTAGATTCACTGAGAATCTACAAAGAAAAATAGTCTGCGGTAGAGCCAACCTCATTGCTAAATCCTCTGGAATTATAAACCCTTCTATATTTAAATTCCATGTTTAGAATTCAAGTGAGATGAATCTCCTAAAATAATCTCTAATCCCCTGGGAGAATTTCTGCAGTAAATGTATCCATCAAGAAAATATTTTGTACAGAGGCAGACATTCAGCATATTTACAATGAGAGGAGCAAAGACTTTGAAATAAAAGGATTTACTCTATGATTCTAAATCTAGCACTCAGTAGATTTAAACAATTTGTTTAATCTCCTTGATCATTGATTGTCTCACCTCTCAGATGAGGGTAGCAATATCTAATCTGCCTATTTTATGGGGTTGTTGGGAGGATCACACAAACTAGTGTATATCAAAGCATTGTGAACTACCTAGTACATCAGCTTTCATTGAAACATTTTTTTTTCACTGAGAAGTTTTTAAAACAGTTCTCCCTAATCATCCTGAGATGTTGACAAGGCTGGTATTGTGTTTATAAACCAAATGGGTGTGGACAAGTTATTTAAAGAAGGCTAAACTATGGTAACAAAAAAATGGCATAATATGTAACAGAGCAACCTCAGCTGCAGATTACTACTGGCTGGTACTAATTGTTCATCACAGTAATTCACAGACCCAGGTACCTACCAGCTTGTGACTCTGGAGCTCCCTAAAGTTTCATTGTCATCCCCATTCAACTGGCAGGACGGTGAATGGAGGGAATGAAGACAACATACTTGCTTCTTAAAAGTTATGCCCAGAAATGGTGCCAGTCAAGTCCACTCACATTCTGTTGGCTTAGTCACATGAACTTGTCACAGGGAAAAACCATGCAAAAGACTCTGGAAACTGTAGTCTAATGTGACACCAACACTGTTGGAAAGGTTATAGCAGGCAGGACATGTCAAATTATTGAGCTGTGATGCTCATGCATATAGGTTTTTGATTTATGCATTGTGACTCTTACTGCCATCCTGGGAATTTGAACATGTGTTTTAATTTTAATGAATAATCAACAGTGTCTGTCTCAGAATTCCCATGAGTATGCCATGTTTCCAGCTCATGCTTAACTAGTTCTAGTATTTAGATGTAATTCTTGATATTAGCCCAGCCATATCTGCTCAAATATGCCATAGGAACTGGAAAATGCCTAGATAAAACTAAGAATAAATATTATTTACTAGATCCCTAGTCTCATTTAATTACTTAGTTCTGCATTTATAAAGAATTTACCATATGCGAGGCATCTTGCTAAGTATTAGATACCCAACAATAGAGAAAATGTGGTGCCAAACCTCAAGGAGCTCAGGGACATTGTTAATTTATTTTCCTTGTTTTTTCCAAAGATTTTTCTTTCTTCCACTTGGTCTCTTCAATATGCACAAACATTTAAACTGTTCTCTTGAACTCTGTGATAAAAATGTGGTTTCACCGGGGCACCTGGGTGGCTCAGTGGGTTAAAGCTTCTGCCTTCAGCTCAGGTGGTGATCTCAGGGTCCTGGGATTGAGCCCAGCATCGGGATCTCTGCTCAGCGGGGAGCCTGCTTCCCCACCCCCACCCCCTCTCTGCCTGCCTCTCTGCCTACTTGTGATCTGTCTATCAAACAAATAAATAAAATCTTTAAAAAAAATGTGGCTTTATCTTACAAAACCAGCCCATGTTTCTTTGCAAGCATAGCTCTTGGGGCTTCTCTACTTAGTGAATATCTGCTGCAAGTTACAATTAAGTGACAGACACTGAACAATGTGTACAAGAAATGCCCAAGGGGATAACAATGGTGAGTAGGGTTATAAAGCTGCTTTCTAGCTCCTCGTATTAATTAGGATCCTTAGCTTGCTACTAACAGAAACCCCTGCCTTAACTAAACTAAGCAGTAAGACAAAAAAGTTTATTTCCCATAAACAGAGGGCACAGGGTGGGCAGTTCCAAGATTCCAGTGCCTCAACCCTGATACATTGGACTCAAGCTATCTGTGTCAACATTATCACTCAGCATGTTCTCTCATAGTTGCTATTGTTTCAGTTATCCAGTTATAATATCTAGGAAAAGAAGAGGGACCTTTTTACTCCAGTTACACCATTGCAGGAGCAGGAAATTCTTCATAAAGTTATCTATTAGACCTACCCTTTGCTCACAATGACATCATATGCCCATTCCTAAATCAGTTATTGCCAAATCGAGTGGAATTACCATGACTGGTCTAGTTAAGCCTGGCTGGGTGGAGGAGGGTACATTATCCAAACAAAGTTATATTTCTGTTATCAAGAAAGAAGGATGGTCTATGCACTTTCTTCAGAAAAACAATAATGCTATCATAAAAACAATAATAACGGTATAGCCATAAGCCACAGTACCCAGTTTCATTTGTGACAGTCCTGTTACTGATTCTGGCTTTATTTTTCTAACTCTTCTCCTGTTTTCTAGTTTGGCTATTATCTCTTCTGTTTTCTCAACTCAATATCTCATTCTGTCTCTAAGCTCTACTTCCCATTGTGAATCCTTTAGGCTGGGCTGGTACATGAATGCAAGCCACAGATGATGTTCACAGGCAGCACATCACATGCTCTGTCTGCTAAAATAAATATGACTGTGGTGTTCATGAGGACTATTCATCCACATGGATGTGTGAGGTAATAGGATATTGCCTTAAATAAAACAAGCTCTAAGTTTCATGTGTAGAATTCTTTATTAAGGAATTATACCTCCTCCCTTTCGATAAGTCCCACCACAAAATACTCAGAATAATTGATTATTAACTATACAGTTGCAAATTTATGTTTCAAATCAATTCCAGAGGTACCACAGAAGTATAGCAAGGTCTTCCACTGGAAAAGGTAGGTTTGGGCATGAGGGTTCCAGCATTCTCTCCTTATCCGATCCCAGGTCATGTTTCAGTGAGAAAGGCTGGTGTTTCTATGTTGTATATGTGCTACACATATTGAGCTGCCACATAACACTTCTTTTGAACAAAAGCATTCGCTATTTAAAAATAATTTAAAAATGGCTCAAACATAATCACTTAGGAGACTGCCTCATTCCTTCTGATCCCAAACTGTTTGTACTAGATCTTATCTCCCTACTTCCAAACTCTTGACTCCACAGGCTGTATCTTTGATCCCACCTTCAGATCTTTGAAAACCGGGCATGTGTTCTGACTCTACCTCTTGGCTTTTCACATAGGATATATCTTAATATGCAATTGTCCTCCTTTCTCCCACTGTCTCCTAAAGAAGACCAGGTGTCCTCTATTATCTCCAGTGAGAACCTGTAACTCTGATTATGTCTTTTTCCAGCACCTTCGTGGTTTCTGGCTACAACTGTGCCAGTCCTTTCTGTATCATGGAAGAAGGACTGAAAATAGACAGAATTTCTTTGGATTGATTCTAGGAGATCCCTTGACATGGTTCTGAGGCTTCCTTAAATCCTTGACTGTTTGCAGCAATTCTCATTTCTCTCCCAGTTGTGATTCTCTTTGTTTCCTATGCAGAAAATATCCACTTAAAAAAAAAAAGCTAATGTGTTATGTTTCAAAGGCTGACTGCAATTACTTTACTGACTGAAATCTCTACCATGACTACATTTACCTCTTTAAATATGGTAAATATCTTGCCCACAGAATCTGTGGAATTCTTGTCTCTTGAGACAGATGAAATTGAACTGGACTTGGTCCTCAAAAAGATGATTGTTGTGTTGGCAAGGTGTTCTGGGGATGACCTGGAAGGTCTACTCCAGCTCTAATTTTGATGATGTGATTCTAACCAGATGGGGCCAATGGCGTAGTGGACGTCTATTGATGCTACCTCTGTGCTTTTCATCCTGGGTTTATTCTTCTGGTAACTGTATATTTTCTTTGGCCACGGCTCTCCATTTGTGATGCACAGCATATGCGTCACAAAAGCCCTTTGTGTCTTACATGGAGCAGGCTGCAAAGGGTTCATGAAGGAACTGAGCAAATCAGATGTCTGCATCTACATTTTCATGTTCTTATGGAAACCCTGTGATCTTTCACAGATTGCAGCTTTTAGTGTATTTTATTTATTTGAATATGGCCAAAGACATGACTTCTTAATGTTATGGTGTCATGTCTGTGTCTGAAGAAAAATAATAAACGATAGCACAATATCACACCATGTATGGTTTTTCCTTAATAAGAGAGCAGGAAAGTTATTAAACAGTAATTTAATGATAGTTGGACAGTCATTAGATAAATATAACTTGCCTAGAGATGAGATCTTTTATGGCTTTAGCAATTATATATTACACATTACATATTACATGGAAATATGCACTATCTATACTTCCGTAGGCTTCTTTTTCATCTACTTGTGCTACACTGGGAAAAGAGGTGAAAAACAAGATGTAATCTATTGGTAATAAGAGCTGAGGGATTTCTTTGTAGCTCATTTTGGGGTTCATCAACACATGACACTGCACCTCATTACAGACCCTACTGTGAACTGAATGAGGAGGCTGACTATAGGGGTAAAAGCATTTCTACTTAAAACTGGGCCAGTTGAACACTGGGAATCTGCTATAGTAGGACATATTTGATCTTTCCTATTTCTTTTCCATATTGAGAAGTAACCTACCGTCCTTACTGATCTAGCCATCTCCTAGTGCTGGGGATTGATGATTCCCCATTGTATAGAAAATAAAATCACAATTTTTTAGCCTAAAACAGAAAACCTTCTTTTGAAGATTTTATTTATTTATTTATTTATTTATGAGAGAGCGAGAGCAAGAGGCAGAGGCTGAGGGAGAAGCAGGCTTCCACTGAGTGAGGAGCCTGACATGGGACTCAATCCCAGGACCCTGGGATCATAACCTGAGTCAAAAGCAGACATTTAATGGACTGAGCCACCCAGGCACCCCTTTAAGTTTTTCTAAGTCAGACCTCAAACTATCTTTTCTATCCTCATTACACCTTGATATTTCTCCTTGAGTGTTAACCTAAAAATCCTAACACCATTTGTCACTCTCAAATAAACACTTCCTGGCATACCTTGAAGGTTTTTGTCTACTCTTTCCTTGCCTAAGTTTTCCACCCAACTCACTTGCTCCTAAAGATCTCCTATTCATCCTTCAAAACACAACTAAAAGGTCATCACCTTTCATTCAAACCATGTGTCAGATATCTCCTAATTCTTGGATGCTAGGGTTGTTCCAGTGGGAAAGATAAGCTCACTAAGCAATTATAACACATTAAGTATGCACTTAATGATTGGAGTTTCCCAGGGTGTCTGAGATGACACACAATTTTTAAAAATGTTTTTACCCCCTTTTGGGAACCTAGTTATAGGCAAGTTAGTTACCTTCTTGATCAGCTGATGAAGTCTAATGCTCAACTGCTTCAATTCTGGGCTCTCACACTCTAGACCACTACTACACCTGCCCTAAAATCCCCAGGGTCAGGTGCCAGACAACCAGGGACAACCCCTGACCCAGATCCTGCTGGAATTGTTCAAATATCCACTTCTAAATTTGTTCACCCTTCCCTGCCCATTCTTTCTCATGGAAACCACATAAAGGCACCACCCACAGTTCCCCCTTCTTCATGGCTGAGCACAGTGTTTCCCCATGTGGCCCTGAGTTGCATGATGATGGGAACCATGAGTATCAAACCTGAAAAACCCTTTCCAGTTTCCCTCCCTTGATCTACATCTGACCTCACCATAGCTCATCCAAGGTAATATGATTAAAGTAAGCAGTGGCACCTATTGCAAACTGGAGAAACCACAGACTGAGACTTGAAAAACAAGTGAGAGTTAAACAGGTGAGCATGTCAGTGGGAATCAGAAGAGTGATGTGGGTAGGGGAATGGAGGCTTGCAGAGGAAATAAGGTGTGTGAAACCTGGAAGAAAGCATGCACGAGAAGTCCAGGAGCTGAGAAAATGTCACTGTGGCTGAGTGGGGAGCTTGTGGGTGAGGGAAGAAGGCAGAGGATAGAGAAGAAAGTGGAGTTCCATCAAGGAGGGAGTTGGTTGCAGCATGGCCAACAACAGCACCTGGTTTAGTGTCTACAGACGCATTCTGCACCGTTCTTTTTCTGTGTTAGCATTTTGTCTCTCTTGTTAGCCTCAAATTCTTTGAAGAAAGAAACCATATCTCACTTATATTTGTATCTCCAAAATTTGGCCGATACATTTTTGGAATGTGAGTTGAAGGCGTTGTTGAATTACGTTCAATCAAACAGACTCAGTGTCCTGTCGATGATAAGGGATGCAGACAAAGCAAAACTTGGAAGGCACTTTTCAAAGCCCTGGAAAATGGACAGGCCTGAACCTGACAATGTGAAGTTTGTTGGGAATTTAGAAGGTTCTAATCCTTCCCCGGGTACTTCCTAATATGTGATTTCAGGCATGTGGTAGAATCCCCTCAGCTTTAGTTCCCTGAGACATAAAATTGCTGTAGTAACACTTAGGTCTGTCCAATTTTTTTTTTTTTTGTGAAGTTAGATACTGAAGGTAAAACATCCAGTGTAATGACTGATAATATTAGGCATGTAAAAGTGTTAGTTTCCTTACCATTTTCCTTCTTACCCTACCTCGCCCCTAGAATGTTCACCAGAGGTGTTTTAAAGCTCTTTGTGTTGACTTGAGATGAAGAACAAATTCTCCCACTAATTATCTAGTAACTCACAAATGTAAGGAGACCCAAAGAGCTCTTTGTCCAAATCCTCTAATGTATACAGGAGAAAAGTTAAGAGAACACAACTTTTTTTCTTAAGGTTATGATCACAGCCCTGCATCCTGGATTTATTTGTTTTGTTTACTAGATTTTGTTTGCCAGCTCCTTCAGTCAGATATTCATCTTTATTCTTTTTTTGTCTTTTTTTTTTAAGATTTTATTTATTTGACAGAGAGAGATCACAAGTAGGCAGAGACGCAGGCAGAGAGCAGAGAGAGAGGAAGAAGCAGGCTCCCTGCCAAGCAGAGAGCCCGATGTAGGGCTCGATCCCAGGACCCTGGGATCATGACCTGAGCTGAAGGCAGAGGCTTTAACCCACTCAGCCACCCAGGCGCCCCCATCTTTATTCTTTTATGCCTCACAGAGCATGGCACACAGTAGATGCTCAATAAATGCCACATAATGGACAAGTAATAGGATAAGTGAATGGATATAATGAGATTACATGGATTTTTATTTTTGGCCTTTTGATAGCTGCTTCATGTCCAATTTTGTACCAAGTTGGTTTCCTCAATTATAAGAAATTTAATATAATGTACTAATCCTCTTTTTCAAGTTTAAATCATTTCCATATAACTGGCAATTACTTCTTTTTAAAATTTTTATTTATTTATTTTTATTTCTTTTCAGTGACTGGTAATTACTTCTTATGAATAATGTCCACACAGTATTTCCTTTTCTCTATAACCTGAAAATAGAAATAATCACTGGTGAGTTAAGAACTTATTGTGTGTTTTTCTTTTAACTGAATGAGATTTCTAGCAGATGTTTGAACTATTAACTGTTTTCATCATGACCATACCAAGGCTGGCTATAAGAATACAAGAAATTTATCACCTATTTCTTTTCTCTGTCTGGGGGCTGTAGTATGGGCTTACAGTTATTTCTCTTCATTTTGGTTGTATCTGCCAACATAATTTTATGTTCAACAATGGAATGATGCTCCTTGAGAAGTAATAGTATCCATTACTGGACATTTGGAGAAATGTTTGGTTCACTTCTGTCAGGATATCTTTCATTAGTGGGAATGAAATAACACTCTTCAAAAGTCCTTTTTATTATTTTTTAAGATTTATTTATTTATTATTTGAAAGGTGGAAGGCAGAGGGCAAGGGAGAGAGAGAAAATCTCAAGCAGACTCCCCAGTGAGCACAAATCTCAACACAGAGCTCAATTGCATGATGCTCAGGTGTCCCTAATGTTCTTTTTATATAGAAAACTTTGGTGATTCTTGACGGTTCGAGGGAGGATGAACTCTTTGCAAAATTGTATTAGTCGAAAGCTGAGTAAGCCCCAATACCGGCATTCTGGAAAATATTTAAATGATTTCCTTCTAGTCATTTTGGCAATAATGGAATTCAGCTCAGGAAGTTTATGTTAACTCTAATCTCACTGGAGTTTCAGAGAGCTTTTCACCTTAACTGATGGATGATAAGGAGTCAAGGTTTTTGAGCTGAACTGTGCCCCTTTTTATACCACCACCATTCTGCTAAAGAGCACATTTCATGTAAATGGAGAGTTTTATTTAGTGCAGACCCCAATCCAATTTGAATTGCTTGTTATCAGATTGGAGTACTCAGAAGAAAAAATAGAGTATTTAATATTTACAAATATTGACTTCAGTCTAGCCCTTAGAACTTAAAAAATAGTCTCTTGATTTTTCAGCAATAACTCAGAAGGGAATATTTCAATTGGGCAGTGCCCAGTTCCATATTTATAATCTAAAAGCTGGTTTGTGGGGAAGTGCACAAATATGAGTCAAATTATCATTAGCATTTTTGCAAATAGCATGAGGTTTTTTAATGACCCCCAGATACAGAAGGGTGGAAAGACTGAGCTGTAATTCTAAGCTTTGCACTCACAATCTTATTAAATAGGAATGATAAATTCAGTTCAGCCATGATTGACTAAATGTGTCTGTGTTTATGAAAATCTCTAAGTCATTTCTGGGAATGAAAGAAGTATGAGAGCATTGAAGATAGAGCAGACTATCTATGTAATTCTGGGGAAGTCTTGTAATCTTGCTTCTCCTTCACTGCAGTTTCTCCTTCTTCTTCTTCTATAAAATTAATACAAAGATTGAAAGTGATGGCATATGGGGAAACAACATGTAATCTGAAAAATAATTTAGGTATGACCACTTATTCTAGGGTCAAGGCAGAGAGGACGTGAAAAGCAGGTCTGACCCCAAGGGATATCTCTACTCCAACTGACTGGTCAATAGATGGAGTATCTTTTCTTAAGTCTCAACATCAGGATGTGTATAAACTCATACCACTGCTTGTGTCTTGTCTTTCCACTTTCCCATTTAAGGAATTATCATCTTAGGTCACAGTGTCTTGGGAAAGTTAGCTCATCTAGTAAACTTACTTAAGCTGAGGTGTTAATGCATGGTGGTGGATAAATATCATGTGTCTCCATCTGTGAACAGGGATGACAAAGCCTTAAATGAGACAAATATTAAAAAAAATATATATTTATATGTATTACATATAATATAGATGGAGAGTCAATTCTATTCATATTGAGAAAATATAGTTTTTAATGAAAGCCAATAGCAATATAATTTGAATATGGAAAACCATATTTAAATCTAGGGATGCCTGGGTGGCTCAGTTGGTTAAGCAGCTGCCTTCGGCTCAGGTCATGATCCCAGCATCCTGGGATCGAGTCCCACATCGGGCTCGTTGCTCGCCAGGGAGCCTGCTTCTCCCTCTGCCTCTGCCTGCCACTCTGTCTGCCTGTGCTCGCTCACTCTCTCTCCCTCTCTCTCTGACAAATAAATAAATAAATAATTTTTTTAAAAAACCATCATATTTAAATCTAAATATTTAAATTTTATTTTATTTCATTAATGTAATTGTTATTAAATAATTGTGTTATTTAATTAAAGTAGCTAAATTTTTTTTAAACTTACTTAATTTTTAATTAAGATACTTAACATTTAATTATCTTAAATATTGGAAAGCCCAGTCCATATGAAATTTTAAGAAAAAAAGGAAACTTTAAATGAGTTTCACACATATTGTAGGATGCTGTGGTTTTGTTTACATATCTCCCAGAGTCCCAAGTAACTTTCTTCTGACATTTGGGGCACTTCAAGATAAATGTTTCAAAAACACCAGCTTAAGTGTTTATTCCTTCAAAATAATTTTATAGAGAGGGTTCTAGAAACTTTGTCTTAATAAATGAGAACTCATAATCTGTTCAAAGTTTAGTGGTAAGAGGTAGGGATTCACAGATAATCCATACACATTTCAGAGACACCAAATGCAGAAACAGATGCAGAGACAGAAAAACAGAGATGTGAAAGAGAGTCAAGAAAGAGAACTTTTACATTTAAACTACATTAATATGGACAGTCATTGGATTTGCTCTTTTTTGCCTACACTTTCTAAAAGGACATTATCCAACCTAAGTTTTCTCAAGAGTGGGCTTCCAAAGTTTTGTATAAAAAAGTCTTGGCACTGTCCAGTTGTGGAAAGAGGTGATTTAAGCTGAATTTATATAACATGAATACATATTTCTTGTTCATTAAATGAAATGGATAGACAAAGACTGGAGGGAGGGGATGATGGAGATACTAAGAGCACTTAAGCTCCTTACCCATTTTGGGGTATTCTGACACTCTGGGATATTTTGATACTTCGGGTATCTCTGGGAAGGTTTTGTGGTGCAGCAGGGGATGCAAGTCTTGCTAGGTAATAGAAACCCCTTGGTTTAATTGATACATTTCTCATGCTTACCCCCATCCCAGACTTACCAAGACAAGATGTCCAGATGAAGGCCTGGAAACATATATCAGTCTCCAGGTGATTCCTTTACTCAGAAATACACAGAAAATAGTAGTTTACTAGAAATAGATAGAAGCTTTGAGCCAGAAAGACCAACTTAAGCATCCCAGCCACTTACTAGCTACATAACTATGGGTGCATCAGTTTCCATATCTTTAAAATTACAATCATATTGATGTCCTTTCTATGGGATTGTACCAAACCATAGAAAACCATCATACTTATAATTTCCGGTGCAAAGTAGACACACAATACACATTAAATTTATCTTCCTCCCACTCATCCCCATCCAAGAACTCAATATTTGTTTTCCATTTTCCTTCATTTGGTAGCTGCTTAGAACCACCCCATAACTCACGGGAAGATGTGCTCTTTTCCTTCAGTAGCCATGGGCTTCAGGCAGCATCAGTATGCACAGTGAAAGAAGTGAAGATTCTCTGAGTCCATCAAAATTTCATAGCACCCAAACATCCTCACTTATTTTGTTTTTTCCATCCCATCTTTGGAAGGGTTGTTTTGATAAGTAGGAAACATTTCAGTATTCAAATCTTGAGTAGTCCTGTCAAATGAAACAAACCAAAAACCTCAAACACCAAAGAAAAAATCTACTCTACCCCAACCTCCCATTCTTACTTCCTCATTCTTTTACAAAAGCTCTAAACTGAAAGAGGAGAAATATTAGCCCCTGGAAAGAAGTGTAGAAAGGAGGTTGAATGTTTACACAATATCACAATAAAATGCATATTGTTATCCTATGGACAAGGTAATTTCTTAAATGGAAAGATCAGTTGTGGATTCAGTATATTTTCTGTAAACATCTATTAGGTACTATTGTATAGTAGGCACTGCTAAGGGATAAAAGATTAATTAGACACAGATCCTGCCTTTAAGGATTTCACAAACTAGTAGAGAAAAAAAGATATATAAAGAAAAACATGCCAAAACATGTTATATTAATGGCATGAGCAATTTTAACAATTTAAAAAAAAATTATGGGTCTACACTAACTCATGTTAACTTCCGGACAACTTTGGAATCAAAACTCTTTTGCCCAGATATATTGCAATGGTAATCAATAATCTTCTCATTCAATTTCAACAATACCATTGGAATCACGTTACAATGCACTTTACTAGTCTATGTGAAAGACATAACAGTTGTTACTGACTTTGCCAATATATTTTTTCATGGCAGCCTCTGTCATTAACTCACTATGCACTTCCAGCTCTTATGAAGTTCTTGTTCATTAATAGATTATGAAGGGCTTCTATCGCCCCAGGGGAAAAAAAAAAAGAGGAGATCGATATGTATTAAACATATCAACATAATCAACAAAAGTGCCAAGTTCATGACACTAGTTTTCCATACACAGGACTACAGCTCCTTGTTTTTTAAGGACTTGAGAACAAGAACAATAAGACTACTTTCCAAAATCTAAATTTCAGTCAGCACATGATGTGGTAACCCTAAAAGAAGCAGCCTAAAATAACAGTGGGAATGGCTCAAGAGATTATTCCAGTCTGGAGGTAGCTAGCAAAGTTTGGGCTAAAAGAGCATGATAAAGTTGAGTCATAAACAATGGTATTAATAATATGAAGAGAGAGAAAAAAATGCCAAGTGAAGTTAATCAGAATAGTACATCAAAGAGACACAAGTAGATAAAGACGTGGTCAATATGTTCAGCATAACATGGGGGAGACAACATCTTGATCAATGGAAGTTGGGTAGGCCATTGTTAATTTGCCAAGATCATTGCCTATTTTGTAAAAATCCAGAAGATGTCTTTCAAAAGAATGTTGTTTTTTTTTTAGATTTTATTTATTTACCTGTCAGAGAGAGAGAGAGAGAGTGAGAGAGCGAGCACAGGCAGACAGAGTGGCAGGCAGAGGCAGAGGGAGAAGCAGGCTCTCTGCCGAACAAGGAGCCTGACGTGGGACTCGATCCCAGGACACTGGGATCATGACCTGAGCCAAAGGCAGCTGCTTAACCAACTGAGCCACCCAGGTGTCCCCAAAAGAGTGTTTCTTAAGATCATTATATTATTGGGGTGCCTGAGTGGCTCATAGGTTGAGCGTTTGACTCTGATCTCTGTTCAGGTATTCATCTCTGGGTTGTGAGTTCAAGCCTAGTGTTGGGTTCCACACTGGGTGTGGAGACTCCTTAAAAAAAAAAAAAAATCATTACATTCTTCTACTTTGAATTTCCACTCATCTAAGCAAACTTCTGATTAAGAGAGTTTCCCAAGGAGAGTAATGGCAGAGAGAGGAGGCACTCATAAAGACCTCAAATCATTTCATTCTTTGGATACATTGTTTTCTCTCTTTGAAACATTTCATGTTTGTCTACCCCTTCAGTCCTAGATGAGGTCATTTCAGCTCCCCCATTCCATGTCTTTGCGGAAAAGTTCAATATTCTTCCTAGTATTTCTGAGAGTTTTCTATGGTGGGGCAGAGGGGGCATATTCACAGTCTTGGGGTCACTTCTGGTCCTAATTTGCTATCATTGCTCGTTTGGGGTTTTGTGGCTGTTCCTTTATCTTTCCTCTGCTATTGATCCAGGAAACTCAACCTCTCCTTCATAACAAAAAATGTACAATATATACAAGGCCAGAGTAGGCATGGAAACATTCCCTGCAGTTTTGAGATAACAGCACTTTAGATCAGTGAAAATAGCTTTAAGGTAAACCTTAGATATCCTTGTCTTCTTTTAGCATCCTAGTCATTTCTCTATTTGCCATCCTTCTTCTCCATTCCCCACTCTTTCTTTCTGAGAACTACCCACCAAACTGCCTGGACGTGTGCATGCACGCAGATGTGCGCGCACACGCACACACACACACACACACACACACAACTTCACTTTTTTCTATTTTATTTTGAGGAGATCTCAGTTTGCTCTAGTGCCTACTCAAAATTCAGTTAAAGTTTTGCAATAACTACCAGTGTTAACCGACTTCCATCTTTAGAAAACTAACTATGCAACTTCCAAATGTAGTTTTAAGATAGGGTTCAAATTCAGATTTCCAGTTATAGAAGCATTCTGTGACCTACCTCCATCTGCTGTTCATTTTGGTTGGGTTCTCTGATGCTGATCACCTCTGGGGCTGCCATGACTAGATCACTGGGCTTTCAGAGCAGGAACTTAGACCCAGGGGTGGAGATAACTGAGCTTTAGGGGGACTGTCAGTCATAGCATAGGCTTTCTTCTATCTGTGGTAAGTTATTATATTTATGCTTGCATTCATCTCTAAGGCTCTAGATTCCAAGACAAGTAGTAGTCTAGATAATGTCCTTTAATTATTATGGATACTCCAGGCACTAAAATTATTAGTATTCTAATTGTACAACTGAGATAACTGAGGTTTAGTGGAGTTTAATGTTATTGCTCAAATTTACACAGCATGTGACAGAGCTGGAATTTATCTTGAGCTCCAACTTCCATCCTTATTCTCTTTCTGCAACATCAACAAAGCTCATATTTTACTTACAGCCTATTTATATGTCTAACTTGTAAGATATTCCTTCAACTAAAATACAAGCCATTTTACACAAAGTTCTTTCTACAGTTCTGATTAAATAATACTCTATTGTGGGATCTTTAAAATTATTGTTCTTCAGGAATTTGAAGAGTTGTCCTCTGTAAAAGGGCTAACAAAATTGTCTTCTCTTGTCTATTTCAGTTCCAGGACATATAATGCAAATACACTGACTGCCATTGTCCCATGTTCCCAGAGTGGGCATGAGGTCAGGTATGTATAATTATTTGAAGTAGATGTCATAAACTAGAACATAATAATTATGTGCACATGTATACAGTTCAGCCCCAAGAGATGTGGTGCAGCTGAACTTATGTTCTCAAGAACAGTTGGAGAAAACTGAGCTCAAACTAGGAATTAGGATGCACAGAAGGTCTTTGGCTGCACTTATTTAGTATGCTTCAAATTGCTCTATTCAGTTGTATCTATGGCTCTGATTCAAATTGAAAATTATCTTGATAAATACCTGGCTACATTTGAGCAGCAGGAATAATTGCATGTATTTAGAGATGTGGTCAGTGTGCACTACACCTTTAGAGGGTTAGCTCTAAGTATGTGTGCCACAGATTCTGAGGCCAATAAATGTCTAAATAATGGGTCTTCAGTTAGAAATTTAGGAGAAATCTAACATCTTGTAGGAATCGAAGAAAATGCATATCTTATCCCTATTCTACAGAGATGTTATGAATATAGATCCAGTAGCAAGGGATTTCAATGAAGCCTTCACTTACTATACCTTCCCTCCATAAATTGTGACATGCCTTTTCTTTTTAAAGATTTTTAAATTTATTTTTTAGAGAGAGAGAAAGAGAGAGCAAGAAAGAGAGGAGGGGCAGAGGGAAAGGGAAAGAGAGGGAATTCCAAGCAGACTCCCTGCTGAGCACAAAGACCAATGCAGCACTCAATCTTATGACCCATAGGATCATTATCTGAGCTGAAATCATGAGTTAGAGCTTAACTGACTGAGTCACCCAGGTATCCCTGAATTGAATTCTAAAGAAGGCTGAATTATCACATAGTATGAGCAGAAGAAAGAGGAGCATGGAAAGTCAGATATGTGGCAAGATCAAAGACATGTGGTCATTGGAAAGGAAGCCTTCCCTGAAGAGCAGTGGAAAATTCAATAAGCAGAAGGAAATATATCAGAGACAGAGCAGTGAGGGGGAATGAGAAGAGATAAGATTTGAGAGGAAGGTAAGTATCAGACCATGGAGGCCTTGAGTGTTATGCAAAACAGTGTGGGCCTTATGCTTTACATAACATCTAGGGGTGAACTAAGCAAAGTTCTTTTTACTTCTAGTCAGAGAGGTAGAATAAACAAAAAATTGGAGCATATAAGGGAGTTATATAAAAATAAAATAGGTTGATGTTAAAAAAACACAGTTGTTGGAGCCAGAAAGACCACATTCAGATCCCAGGTCTACTACTTATCAACAGTATGAGCTTAGACAAAGCATGAGTTTCTTCTGATAACAAGAGGAACAATTCCAGGGCTGCTTTAAGAAATAGACAGGGGATCTCCATGTCATTGTCAATTGCTGGTCCTGTAGAAGTTTCCCAAAATGGCATCCACTGAAGGATCTTGATAGTGAAGTCAAGAAGGATAAGAAGGATAAGAAGTACATGTGAATGGACTTTTGCTTTTGCTGGAACAATAGCATCAATAATAATACACACTAAAATATATTGAACATTTGTTATATACAGACTTTCCTAGAAGCACTTTACATGCATCTGCAGTCCTATGAAGGACATATTGCTATTATCTTCCTTTTGCAGATGAGAAAACTTCAGCACAGAGAGGTTAAGTGTCTTGGCCAGATGCATGCATGTAGCAAGAAGCAAAACCAGGATTCTAGGTGGTCTGCCTCCCATACTTACACACCTAATCACAACCTAATACTACTTTATATTAGTGCATTATAGCTTGTGACACAGAAAAATTATTCTGTTAATATTTGCTTAATATGTATACCCAGGATCTATATGGAACTTTGTCTCTTGGATAAACACAGATCACTTTACATATCATTTAATTTTGTTGGTATGCTGAGGCTCAGTTTAAATGACCTCCAAAGTCCCCAAAACTAGTAAATAGTGGAACCAGGTCAGGAAGGCAGTCTAAACTCCAATCTAGAGTCACCTCTTGCTTAGGGTTGTGGGGGCAGCTGAGAACTGTATTCTCAGACAAAGGGTAAGCTTCTTTGGCTGCTGGACTGTAGTGGTTCTAAATCCCATTTTCAGAACCATTCATTTTGGACACTAGAGATTTAAGGTAGCTCAAAATCACAAAATGTGATGATAGTACTAGTTATTCATAATACTACTAGCATTTATTACATTTGAGTGATACTATATAGCTCACAAAACTGTTTTGTAAATATTTCATGTAATCCTAGACTTTAAAACTGGGTTGATTCTTCTAGAAACATACCCCTATAAACACCTTATATATATAAGAAAATATCCAATGCTACTAAATAGCTGTAGTTCCAAGTAGTCACATGGGCGTTCCTCCTTCCCACTTCATCACATTATCTTTGGGTTGATTTCACCTCCCTAGTGTGAACTTGTGTTTTCATCTCCATCCCATCCAAAAAATGCCTCTTTCTCTGTGCTTGGCACTGAGACCTCCACTCTCCAGCTGGATTTTGTTGAATCCACCCTGGTGTCTTAAATTCTCACGTATGACAAGAATAAAGTCCATGATTCAGGCATCATCTTCCTCAAAGCTGGTGATCCGTGACTAGGAAGATGCCACAGCTCTGCTTCAGGACTAGCCTGTGAAGTAAGGGTTCCTGTGTGTCTTAGATGAAAAAGTAGCCTCAGAAAATCTGTGTAACTTGCTTCAGGTTCTAGCAGAGCCTACTGGTTGTCCCCCAAATTCATTTTCTCATTATCTTTTGCCAATTTGACTTGAGATTTTTAGTTGGCCAAGTGCTCTGAAATAAGATTACATTTCCCAGTCTTTCTTGCAGGTTCCCGTGCCACATGACCAAGTTCTAACCAATGGGAGGTAAGTGGAAGGCAGGTATGGTAGCATGGAGGACAGTCTTTATGTACCCTCTGCTTCCTTTTTTCTTCATCTTCCCTTCCTTTGTAATGATTGGAATGTGAACTGGATGGATGAAGTCCAAACAGCTCTCTTAAAGTATGAAGTGGAAGTCACATGTTAATGATGGTGGAATAATAAAAGATGAAGTTTCACTCTACCAACCTTGGACTATAAATTTCTGGATTCTGTTATATGACAGATAAGTCAATCTGAACCACTATTATTTTAGGTTTTTGTTTTTTTTGTTTTTGTCTCTCAGAGTTCATATAAACCTTAACTGATGTAAGACACGTGGGTAGTTACTAGAACCACTGAACTTTACACTCAGTTGTCTTGATTCTAAATGCAGTTGTTTTTATTTTACCCCACAATAACTGGCACCTCCAACTGCCTCACTTTCAGGGCTTCTATGAGGACAAAATGAGGAAACAGGCAAGAGCACTCTGGAAACTGCAAATCTTCATTTATATGTGAGCAGAAACAGCATTTGCATTTGTGGAGAGCCGTGGAAAAATACTTAATGTCTTAGCTTGCTTGTTGGTTGAACAGGTAGGGAAAGAGAAAAAAAAATAAAAAGCCCAAAAGCCATGTTGTGCTAGAGTCCTGGATCCCAAATGAACCGGAAACTCCTTTGGCTAATCCAAGGCCAAAAGATGCCTTTCAAGTGGGGAAAGATGAGTTAAGCTGAGCGTCCAGGACCTCTCTGACTAGCTGTGGTTTAATGCTGCCCAAAATTTTGTGTAAATACACCTACAGCTTAAGTAAAATAGGAAGGATTGGGGGTCAGATTTGCCCTAGTTGGGATATTCTCTGTGTCCAAAATCTCCTCATGAAGGAAATTGTATTAGTAATAAGTCAGATTTCCAATGTTGGAATTTGAGTTGCTTCGGGAGTGAGTGGCCAGGTTTGCAGAGGCTTGTTTGCTTTATGAAGAGTATTGGGGTCAGTCTTTGCTGGCCAGAGGTCTCTAACCAGAGACAGGTTTTCACACAGGGCTTTTCATATTTTCTGCCTTGAGCCAGGCTCAAATACCAAGAAGTCTCTCAGGGGTATTTTTGCAAGTTCTCTCTTTTTCCTTTAGCCACAGTCAAAGGGTATCTAAAGCCAATGCTTAGAAGGTATGCATATGCCCTGAACACTTTGTTCAGGCTTCTTTGAAAGTGTTGGGTTGCGTCCCAAAGCAAACATTGTTTTGGAATATTCTGGAGATGCTTTCAGTCCTTATTGCATAATTCAAGACTGATGATGCCCTATTGTGAAAAGATAGGGCAAAATATAGTCTTAGCTCAAGAGACAAGTCAAGGAACAGGCAGTATTAGAAGTACAGTGAGGAAATTTTAATTATAACAACATCTAACATTCATTGAGCATATTTATGCCCCAGGCACTGTGCTAGCCCTTTACATATGTTGTATTACTTAATCTTCTTAGCAATTTTATATGTCAGAATGATTAAAAATATTTAACAGCAAGTGGAACACAGCACCAATAGGTGAGAACAGAGGTTTCTTTAGTTCTGTGCCTGGGTCCTGGAAGCTCCTTGCTGCCCCAGGTATTAACATTTTAGTTTCTGGGTTGTGTTACAGGGGGAGGATGAAACAGGGTGCTTACCTCTCCAACCATGCCCCTCATTTCCTCTCTTCTTTCTGTTTCCTTTGTTCTTCTACCCTTTCCTTCTAATCTAGTGTCCTAGAGAGTGAGAGAGTGATTCTCCCTCACAGGGCTATACCAGCAGGGGGTTAGAGTTATGATTTTGAAATAAAGAATACAAAATGTAAAAAAGCAAATTGGATTCAAAGATGAAGGGGACAGGTAAAGAAAGATGATCAGTGATTGTTTATTTTTCTATTTTTTAAAAAGATTTATTTATTTATTTGAGAGAGAGAGACCACACACTGGAGGCAAGGCAGAGGGAGAAGGAGAGAGACTTTTAAGCAGACTCCCTGCTGAGCAGGAGCTGATGCAGGGCTCCATCTCATGACCCTGAAATTATGACCTGACCTGAAATCGAGTCGATGCTCAACCGACTGAGCTACCAAGGTGCCTGTCAGTGATTATTTAGATTAGCAGTTCTAAAACTTTATGATCTCAGGATCTCTTTTAGTATTAACAATATCGAGAACCCCCTAGAGATGTTAATTTTGTATTTATAGTTTTTTAACATATGTATATACACTGAAAAAAACTAAAATGTTTGTTAATTCATTTAAATATAATAATAAATTATGAAATGCTAACATAAGTACTTTTGTGAAAAACCACTATATTTAAAAACAAAATATACTTAGTGAGAAGAATGTCATTGTTTTACCTTTTTTCCAACCTTTTTAATGTTTGGTTTAATAGAAAACAGGTCCTCTCTTATCTGCTTCTGCATTCAGTCCTTATAATATATTGTTTCAGTTGAAATATAGATAGATAATCCACCTCACACAGGTGTTAATCAAAGAAAGAGTACTATAATCAGCTTTTCAAATAATTGTGGATTTCTTCCTGGATATAGTAATAAAACTGCCAAGTGGCAGTTTCTAACAGGCCAAATGCAATGTGTAAGCTGAAACCATTTTGATAACTGGGTTTTCTATTACACTAAAATCCACTGGTCCATCTTGATCTATTTTGTAACATTGTGTAATGGTCATTTGAAAAAAAAAATTAGGTCATTGAATTATCCAGATCTAAAGTAATACTGAGTTTTGCATTTGTTACTATCACTACCAATCTTATCAGAAAAGTCTATGAATCAAGAAGCTGTCAATCTCATGATGAAGGATACAAGATTTACAAAATCCCAATTTTCACTTTTAAGTTTGAATTTTATCCTTGGCAGCAAAAACTGCACTACATTATTTTTCTTGACTAGACAGCCTCACTTCATTAATGTTCAAGAAAATGTTTGTCTAATGATCAAGTTTGGATAAACATAGTTTGTCAGTCATTCTTTCAAATAAAAATGGTATTTCCTGAGAAAGCAAAAAAACAAAAAAAAAACAAAAAACAAACAAAAATACAAAAACAAAAAAATAAACACCAAATAATAGGTTAACTTTCAATTCAATCAATTGCATCAGTGTTTGTCCTGGAGATAACCATGAGACTTAGCTCTGAAGCACAGGCACTATATAGATATGACCCATTCCACCACATGAAATATTAAAACACAGCTTGTCATCAAGACCTGAGATTTAATAACATTAGTAACTTTTAGGGCTTTACTACAGGCATTCTTTATTTTTTTTAATTTTATTTATTTGACAGAGAGAGAGATCACAAATAAGCAGAGCAGCAGAGAGAGAGAGATCACAAGTAGGCAGAGAGGCAGGCAGAAAGAGAGGGGGAAAGCAGGCTCCCTGCTGAGCAGAGAGCAGAGGGCCGATGTGGGGCTTGATCCCAGGACCCTGAGATCATGACCTGAGCCAAAAGCAGAGGCTTAACCCACTGAGCCACCTAGGTGCCCCTACTACAGGCGTTCTTAAGTAATACTGACTTTTCCTGCAAGTCCATAATGGTGAACAACAGCTTAAGTTCAATTCTTCCGTGGAGATATTAACTCAGTCTTCGGATTCACAGCTATGTCTTTCGTTTGACAAGTTACTGTGTCATTGAAGTGTGGCAGTGTTATTTCTTTTACTGACTTCATTCAGCAGACATTTAGCAATGTCAACTCAGCAAGGTATTATTTTTATTTTTATGTATTCCTTTATTTTTAATTTTTTAAAAGATTTTATTTATTTATTTGAGAGAGAGAGAGTGAGAAAGCATGAGCAGGGGGAGAGGCAAAGGTGGAGGGATAGGGATAAGCAGATCCCCTGCTTAGTGTGGAGCCTGAGGCAGGGCTTGATACCAGGACCTGGAGATCATGACTTTAGCCAAAACAAAGAGCTGGATGTTTAACCCACTGATCCACCCAGGCATCCCTTGGCAAGATTTTATTAAGCTCTTAGCTATTGACTGCCCTTCTCTAGCCAAGGCAGTGATACGGTACTTTGATGGCTTTTTTATTTTATTTTGAAAATTGTACCAAACAATTGTTGGCTTAAAGGGCTCATTGTGCCTTTATTTGAAATACTCAGTTTCTTCTTCTCAAACTCTGGATATTTAATTTCAGAATAACATCTCAATTTTACTGGTAGTATAACACTATTAAAAAATGTTATATTGCGTAAGATACGATCAAGTAAATTTTTTTCACACTCTCTTCTTTTACTTAGAGATTTCTATATAATTTCCTCATATTACAGTTTTCAGCATATTTTTTCAGCAAATTATTCAGCATACTTAGATGTTAATGGTGCAGATATAGAGTGAGAAGTGTTCCAATCTCTCTTTTTTTAGCTAATGATCTAGCCTAAGATACAAGTGTAAAAATAAGTACAACAGAGTGTACTTATTTCTCTTTGTTTTTATGTTGGTATAAGGGAAATTTTGGAATTTCAAAGAAATGATTTTTGAAGAAAATGGGTTACAGAGACTTAAGCAGATATTTCCAAAGAAAACTAAAAGCATAGTAGAAGTACTAATAAGCCTGAGTTAATCTCAGAAAATGCACATATTTATTTAGAAAAACATGACAATACTCACTTATTCTATCTTCAGATGGCTGATTTAATCACATATTGTAAAGAATCTGGGAAAGTCCATTGTAAAATGAAAAAAAAATGAGTGAAAAAAGCAAATAACTCTTAATATTTTTAGGAAAATAGTGTTCACCATACAGATTCCTTAAAAAGGTCTTGCAGGTTCCTTGAGAAGGTCTTGCAGACTGTAGATTGCCTATCACCAGAGGCTAGAAGAGAGGCATGAAACTGATTGTGTTGTTTGAGCCACCCACTTTGTGGTACTTTGTTTTGACAGCCCTAGGAAACTAGTCCACCAAACTTGTTCTAAAGACACAGAGGTGGGAGAGACATTAATTTCTACTGTAAATCTAGGAGGGTGGTTCTCCTGTAATAATTAAAGAACTTCTGCCAAACAAAGGATCTCCTGGCCCGTTACAATGCATGGCATTTAGAGATCTGGAAGTTGATTCCCATCAATCAGGATTCTTAGAATCTTCCACTACCAGATTTACTGTTGCTGGAGCCCCAGCAAATAGTTTATTACCCTATGGAGAGCTGAGGCTGTTTAAGAGAAGATAAAGTCTTGTCTCACTCATAGGAACTTAGACTACTGCACTGATGTCTGGGAGTTGACCTGGATAGTATGAAATGAAAGGGATTGGGATAGGGCATGTTTTGTCTCCAGCTTAGCTCCACAGTTGACATTCTTAGGGTAGAGCAGAAAAAAAAATAGCATTAGTTTTCATTCTCACCCTGAGACTTGCATCCTCAAATGTGTGTGTTTTAGGAGGTCTTCTTTCATATTCTCCATGGAAACTTTTCATATTCTATGACTTTTTTTTTTTACACTTTCGGGTTTGCTTTACTTCCCTATGTCCAATTTCCACTGATTACATCAAAATTTCATAGATACCACCTATCACTAAAAGAAAAGTGAAGGCAAATTACTCTCAGGAAAAGTGGGCTGCAGATTATCAAAAGTTGGCTCTGTTTAATAGATAAGGAAATTCAGATGACAGAGAAAGACAATTACATTGATTAATACTGGAGCACAGAGAGAGAGAAATATTAACCAGAAAGGCTTTGACTTCCAATCCCTGCTATTTCCACAAGCAGCTCCCCAACCTTACTCCTCTGAAAACAAAACAAAACAAAACAAAAAAATCTCATTTCTATTGAAGTTGGTTTCAACAGCAGACCTCTCAGTGACTTTAACTTCAGAGGTTTGGAGCTTTTTTCCCTCTTGTTTAATCTAATTCATGGTCGTACAGGTGGGTTACTCTGGTTTTACTCTTGTCGGTACCGACACAAGCTATTTTGCCACAATTAATGTTTTGGTCAACAATGTGCAGACTTAAAGCCCTGAGTTATATGACTAGGCAAATAAAAGCAGACCACAAAATTCGCTCTCCTCTGGTTGGCCATGATTCACCCACAGGGACAAGCCAGCAGTCTTGCTGCTTTCCCTAAAACCCCAGGAAAATCAGACTGTCATATTATACTTCTTTGTCCCTTTATACAGATGCAGAGTCAGTCTTCTGAAATTGTGGGGCTCAAATATTTAATTTGTGTAATGCAGTGGAACAATTTCAACAGGTAGCGATTAGTTGAGTATCCAAAGTGAAAAACATTCACACATCACTCAGAGACGCATGAAGTTCTGGTCATTCTTGCAGGAAAGCAGCCGCCTGGGAGTCAATGAGATTTACAGATTCCAAAATATTTGATATAATAGGCCTTTTTTTTTTAAATGAAGGGGTTCAAGCTAGAAAATAAAAATTATTGATTTTATGAATAAATATATTTTCTTAAATGATTTAGAAACCTCTGTTTATTCATTTACTGACAGTGTTTAGAATATATAGTAGTCAGTGTGTCTGCAGATATATTTATGTTGGACTGTTTGGCTTGGCTTCACCTCTGTAATAATTTATAACAGTTTCAATGTAAACCCACCACTGAGCAGGTCATAAAGGTCCTGGATTTTAACCATCGTTGTTGCCGATAAACCCACAGTGCTGGTTCCTGCCACAGAGCTTGATCTCATCCCTAGGAGGCCAGTGGAAAGTCTTCCCTTAGGCAAGTTTAAATGCTAAGGAGTTTCAATTCAGTTTCTTGTCTCTCAGCTTTAGGTTCCTTTTCAAAAAAGGAATTATTTATTTATTTATTTATTTATTTTAGTGTCTATTTTTATTTATTTTGGGGTGTTAAAGGTGATATTAACTGCATTATCGTGTGGATTTTATTTATTTATATATTTTTTCTTTATATTATATACTTTTATGTGTTATATAATATTTTGTTACATTACTTTACATAGCTTATATTTATATATAATAAATTATATGTCTATGTGTATATTATATAATTATATCCATTATGTAGTATTATACATCATATTATTTGTGCATATATATCATAGAATTACATGCAATATATAACATTATATCCATCATATAATGGAATTTAAGAAACAGAACAAACAAGCAAACAGAAAAAAAAAAGAAACAAACCAAAAAACCCTTCTTAAATACAGAGAACAAACTGGATTTTATTTATTTTTAATAAATATATCTTATATCCTTTATAAAGCAATATATCTTTAGAAGCAACTGTCAAATAAAAATTACATACTCTCATATTTTAAAAAACTGACAAAAATCAACCTTCATATGCATATATATGCTGCCATCATGTAATTGACAGGTACTGGCAAAAAAATGGGGAAAACTATCCTGATGCTGAAGTAGTTCTTAATAGGTATCAATTTCAATCAGCTGATGAAAGGTGTCAATGTTTGGACTATAGCTTCACTTTCAAATTTTTCTGAATTTTCTTGGTTTGATAGAAATTTTCCAGATATTTTATATCAGATTTGGATATCTTTCTAGCTATTATCTTGATGGATTCTTAATGTCAAAACATCCTTATTGTTAATGTACTATATTCCAGTTATGAAATTTAAAAAATTCTTTTAATACAATTTAGCATCTTACTTTTAACCACCTATGTATTTAATATGTTTATTATTTTGACAAGTAAAGGAAGTAGTATTTTTTCCATATTAAAAATAAGCACCTTTTAAAAGAGTTTATAGTATGTATTTGAGCAAGAATGAACATTTCTGAGAGAGCTGAGAGAGATCAAAGTGATAAAAAACCACTTAGTGGCTAGTGAAATGTATATAGTTCTTTATCTTATAATGGATTATCCCTGTAAAGGATGTTTTATAATTAAGAACCACTTACTCTTCTAGTACATTGACAAAAATGGTCATCAGACACTGTTTAGCTAATGTTTATTATCTATATACATATACAGGTGTGTGTGTGTGTGTGTGTGTGTGTGTGTATTGTACTACACTTACAGAAGTAGGGCCACACTTCATCAAAACTGGGACATGAGCCAAGGGCCTGATTTTAGCAGCTGGGCAATATTGGACTAGTTTCATATTGATAAGAATTAGCTTCAAGAAATATCCCCTCATACAATTGCTCACTTGTACAGAAAGTAAAAGCCATAAGAATGCACTATTGCATGGAACACTGGGTGTGGTACATAAACAATGAATTCTGGTACACTTAAAAGAAATTTAAAAAAAAGAATGCATTTTAGAAATGAGATTTCTAAATCAAAGTGTATTCCACTTTTAACCGTTACGTAACACAAATTGCTTTTTAGAAAAGTTGTATGAATTTAGACGTCCAGAGAGTGAGTACCTGTTTTCTTGTCGACACCAAGTTTCTCTACTTAAAAAAAAAAAACCTTGCCAGTAAAATGTGTGAAAAATGGTACCTTTGAAAGTTATTCATTTCTTAAAATGAGAATGAGCATCTCCTTAGAATATGTATTTTTTTAAAAGAACAGTTTCAGATTTACAGAAAAATTGCGAAGGTTGTTGAAAGTGCCTGTATACATTTTTCCCTCTTATTAATATATGGCATTTATAGGATACTTTTTTAAAGATTTTATTTATTTATTTGACAGACAGAGATCACAAGTAGGCAGAGAGGCAGGCAAAGAGAGAGAGAGAGAGAGGAGGAAGCAGGGAGCCTAATGCGGGGCTCTATCCCAGGACCCTGGGACCATGACCTGAGCTGAAGGCAGAGGCTTTAACCCATTGAGCCACCCAGGCACCCCCCATGGGATACATTTATTATAATCAATGAACTTCTATCATCTATCTACCTATCATCTATCTATATATCTATATCTATATATCTATCATCCATTCCTTTATTTCTATCAGTAGGACCTCATGGATATTTATTTAATATTTTGGGATATAGTCCATTACTACTTTATTCTGTTGCTCAGATTGTATGACCTCTGGAAGCACTTTTGGTAGCTCCTGTGTCACTTTGACACATCCTTATCATTGTAACTCTTTTTCTTTTTCTTGGTGGAGCATTTTCTTACTTGGGCACTGCAGGGTGCTCCAGGCTCATCTTGTATATTTCCTGCTCAGAATGAATATATTTTAATATGTGATTCTGCCATTACTGTTCATTCTTTTGACAATTTTTCACTAATGCTCTTCATTCATTTTTCTACTTGGATACTTGTTTGTTTATTAATTGATTAAAACATTTTTCTTAGTATCTTTAAGGGAGTTAAATGGCACTGGAAAAGATGCAATTTACTTGTTAAATCCCCACACTGGGATGGCAGTGGGATAGTGGTGGGTGAGAGAGAGAGAGAGAGAGAGAGAGAAGGGAACATTTCTGTCTTAAATTATCAAACATCAGACAAATCTTCTGTTTTTATTATCTAATATCCTTCATTGGTAGTTTCCTGCATTTATGATGTATGGCTCCTTCTGTTACAACACTAAAAATATTTTTATTTATTCCCCATTGATGTAATGGAAACTGCATTAATAACCATCATTTATTGAACATTTACTTTTTATTAAATACTGTGCTGGGGTTTTTGCATATATTAATCATAAACCTAACAAAAATCCTGAAAGATGGGTATATAATTAGTTTTGTCCTATAAATAAGAAAACCAGGTCTTCAAGAGGTTGCATTGCCCAAGGTGAAACCCCCAGGAAATTGCATATTTGGGATATAAAACAATGACTTTCTGACTTTGGTACCCATAAAACTTTGTTCTTCTCCATGCTGATCAGTTATCAGAAATTTTTTTTCTACCATGAGTAGGAAACTTTCCACCTGCTTCAATGTGGGAAGTCATCAGATAATTATCAGTTTATCAGTTTCTTCATCTACCAAACGGAGGATTGTTTTTTTTTTTTATTTTTAAAATTTCTTTATTTTTTTTATTTCATTTCTTTTCAGCGTAACAGAATTCATAGTTTTCACCAAAGGAGTATTGTTTTTTAATCAGCCAATATTGGATTAGAGAAATAGAACCTTTAAGAATGATTCAGAATATGAACTTTATCACAAGGACTTGGCCTAACCTGTAAGCTGGTCAAACACTGATATATGCTCTTCCTTCTGTGCTTGATGCTGCAAACAAATGCTACAGGAAGTTAGAAAAGAGGAGCTGTGCTCCCAGTTGCTGCCTCATAGCCATGAGACAAGCTAACAGATCAGCAACTTTGTATAGGTGCTTTGTACAGACCACTTGTGCATAAAAAGAATACGACTGCTGCATCACTCTTACCTTGCAACCTGATTCAGAATGTCCTTTATGGCCCAGACCCTTAAAGGAAAGGAGATTCTGGGATACTCTCTTGCTGCTTAGGTAAGCTGACCTAATACAAGTTACTATGATGCCTGTCTTGCTCTGTATTCTTTGAAATGGAAACTGTGGGGGCAATTCCTCAATATCCATTTTCCTTTTTCATCTTTACTGAGATGAGCCTTGCTTTGTTCAGAGAGGTAAGGTTCCCAGCTCGAAAAAATATATATCCTAATCTTCTTTGTAAGTGGCCTGGATTGGTAATCAGTAGTGATGGCAATGAGTTCTGGTCCATGAAATGTAACTAAAGTCATTAAGTGAAGTTTCCAAAAGAACTCTTTAAAGAGGGTAGTCACAGATGCCACTTAGCTTTCACTTTTTGCCTTTCTTATTCCTGCCTAGGACACTGATGTAATGTTGGAATTGAAGCAGTCAGTTACAATCTTTTGCAATTGCAAGCATGAGGATGAAAGCTGCACTCAAGGATGGTTAAGTAGAAGAGTACTGTACAGCCAGCTGGTCATGAGAGGCCTATCTTTTTTGTGCAAAAATTGAAAACCTGTATCTGGCTAAGTCACTATAGCTTGTTTTTTCTGTAACATGCCCCTAACCCTGTGTTGCATGGACACATCACTGTAAATAATTCAGGAATAAAACTAATGGGGTATGAGTAAGTAGAGAAGATTTAGACACTGTTGAGTCATAGAGTGTTGCTACACAGAGAAGGGTTGGAAGGAGGTAGTCTAGGTCCAGAAGCAGAAATACAGTTTCTTTAGTTCACCTTGACTGAAAATAAAGTAGTAGAGGTATGGTTGGAATGCTTCAACAGGAAATATTATTAGCACTTTTTATTTATTGGAATGAGAAAATCAGGCACTTTAAGTTTGCATAGGTTCTCTTTGACAATGGGGTAGTAATTTTAAGAAATCTTAGAATACAAGAGAAACAAGGGATTTTATCTTTTTAGCTCTTCAGATACTCTGGGGTCCCTGTTTGCAGATTTGAATATAGGAGAAATATGAAGAACTGACCCATCATGCTTCCATTATTTGGTCTATGGCCCACATTGAAGTGACTTGATTTCTCTTTATTTAATACTTATATTTGGCATAACAATTGATTTGGTTGCACAGGTTTGCTACTGTCCAGTTTAGAGGCCCTTGGGATGATATTGGCACCTCGTGATTTCAGATAGGGCTGACCTTTGTCTTGTCTCACCCTACCCAGAAATGCTTAGTTCACTTAATTCTTCGATTACTTGTGAGCAGGGTGGCAGAGTTCTTTGCCTCAACAAATGACATGAGGCTTAAAACCAGCAAAAGGGTTGGTTAAGCCTGTTCTCTTAAACAAACAAACAAAAACCACAGGAATCTTAGGTATAGTAATCTCCTGAGGTTCCATAGGATTTTTCTGTAGCTGATCAAGTACAAATATATCCTAAGGCTGGAAATGGAGAATATACAGATAGGGAGAGAATATTTTCAAGGGAAGATGGAGCACTGGGAGAATGACAGAGAACGCAGCCCAGAGAGGGGTAAGGTGTGATGAGAAGATCTCAGTTGCGTAGGGTGGCTGAAGAAAATATTGAGATGAGAGTGCAGTGGTGTGGAAACCACCTCTGAGGTGGCCCTGATGATGATCACTTCTTGATATTTGTACTCTAGTGTTGTCCTCCATCCACATTACACAAGGGTTGATCTGTGTGGCCAATAGCACTGGGAAAACTGATGGTATGTGATATTCATGGTTAGTTTATAAAAGATTGGCTTCTGTCTTAGCCATACTCTTTTCCTCTCTGGTCACCAGTTTTGGGGAAAGCCAACTGCCAGGTCCTGAGTACATGTCAAGAAACCTATGGAGAGGCCCTGCAATAAAAAACAGAGGCCTCTGGCCTAACAAAGAACTGAGACTTGCCAACCACTATATAGGAGCTTAGAAGTGGGTCTTCCCCACTCGAAGACTTCATCCAGCTATAGTCCCTGTTGACAATTTGAGTGCAAAACTGTGATAGATCCTGAGCCAGTACCACTTAGCTAAGATGTTTCTGAATTCCTATCCCTCTGCAACTCTGTGGGATAATACACATTGTTTTTAGTGGCTAAGTTATGGGGTACTATGTTTCACAGCAATAGTTAGCTAATACAGGTGGGTATGGACAGGAATAGAGACTTGGAGTAATGTTGATTCATTAATGCCTCTTGACCCCAAATTTGCTGCAAATAAGAGAATGATAGTTTTAGTAGAGGATTTGAATTCTCTGATGACTCTGGAGTTAGCATAATGGAAGAGAGAAGAACTGAAAATAGAATTGAAATAATGGAAGCAGAAGAGTTGAAAAAGATCCCTGTGGGTCCAATTTATATTGAGGACCTTATATCTGAGGTATTCAGCCACCTGGATGGTGGGGTTTTGCTCTGCATGTGTGGTAAAAGGCAGGAGTTGCAAGGGGATTGAGGAGGTGAGCATGAATGATTCAGAGAATTCACCATGGATGCTTGCTTAATTTTGCTGAAAAGTTATCTGTAGTGGGCCGTGTGTTCATCTTGTTCATGCTTGTTTTACTCTGACACATTGATCTGGACTCCTCTGGACACTTGTCCCATCCCGAGGGCACCAGTTTACTTTTTTGCCTGGTCCCTACAATTCTGGGCTTCACACATTCTTAAACTGCCATTCTAACAGTTTCTAGCAACCCTGTGAGGTCTGCAAGTCATGGACTATTTTCCTGAGCTGAGGTCCAGGAAGGCTAAGTGATTAATCTAGAGTCCCACAGCTAGCTGGTGGCAGGGCCAGGTCTAGACTTGGAACTCTTGGTTTCCTGTCTTATGCCAATATGCTTTTTTTTTTCTTTTTTAGGTTTTCCTCATTATGACTATGGCAGACCAGACTCAACAGGTACATTGGGAGCAGGCCACTGAAGGATGAGCAAATTGAGCTGCATTTAGGATTTGTGCATCCTAACATCTTAAAATGTTTTTCTAACATTTTAGGTTTGGCATGGAAAAGTGTGCCAAGATTCCTTTCCTTTCATTTTTAAACCCACATGTATTTTCAGGGAAATTAAGCTCATATGTTTCTGATTCATTTACTGTATAACTCATCAAAATATTGTTTTATAACAGTTCTTGGCAGTCTATGAAACCTTTTAAAATATAGACTTTTCCCCTCTTGCTACCAAGGAAGCCATCTTTTACCATGAGCACAACACCAATTAACTCCAAAGGGTTTTCCAAATAAGTTTTACATGGACACTAAAGACCTGATTGGATTCTCTGTGATATACAAGAATGCAAGTCAAGAAATGTCCACTGAACATAACCTATGTAATGGATTTGGGGGGATGTAGAGTCATAAAGGTAAATGGAAAATGATCACCATGATTTAAAAATAGTTGTCATGGTAGAAACAGAGAAATGACCGTCAAAACATTTATTGAGTACTTTGAACATGCCTGCTACTAGGTGAAGCCTTTTATAAACATTATTCCATGTAATCTTCTTGACCACTTTATGTATAGTATCTTTATTTTACATAGAAGAAAACTGAGACCTAGAGATTTTTATTGAAGTAATTCATATAGTTGGTCAGCAGTGGATTAACGACCAAATCTCAAGTAGTTGGATTGCAGAGACCAGTCTGTTATTGTAGACTTGGAAATTAAGATACAGTAAAACAAAGCTAATACCCAGCTCTTTGGAGGTAGAGATGGAACTTCATTAATCTCACATAATTTATTTCTGTTTAAACTTTATTTCTGACCACAAGACTATTTCCTTCTGGCTACTCTGCTTGCATTTTGGACATTCTTTGGCAAAGGTCATGATTGTTCAATAAAAAGTCTTGTTAATGCTTTTTGGGTAGCTTATCTGAGATATTGACTACATGAATGAGTACTCCTTTTCTCTGTGGGGCCATCCCAGAAAAACTCTGTCATGTCCACAGTAAGCACAGCAATCTCTGTACCATGCTTTCTATAACTTAGTTTTTGTGTGAGAATATCATTATTTATATTGATAATATGATAAAAGGAAATAGTATTTTTTAATGTTTCTTTATGCCAAACACTGTTAAATGCTTTTCTTAAGTTACTTGAGTTCATCCTCACAAAATTCCCCATGAGATATACAATGTCAGCACCTCATTCTGAGGCATAGATTACTGAGGCATAGAATAGTTAAATAATAACCACTAAAGGGGTGTCCAGGTAGCCTCACTCAGTTAAGAATTAGACTCTTGCTTTTGGCCCAGGTCAGAATCTCAGAGTCATAAGATCGAGCCCCATGGGGCACCTGGGTGGTTCAGTGGGTTAAAGCCTCTGCTTTCGGCTTGGGTCATGATCCCAGGGTCCTGGGATCGAGCCCCACATCGGGCTCTCTGTTCAGCAGGGAGACTGCTTCCACCTCTCTCTCTCTGACTCTCTGCCTACTTGTGATCTCTGCCTGTCAAATAAATAAAAATCTAAAAAAAAAAAAAAGACTTATTTCACGTGCACCCGAATGTTTATAGCAGCAATGTCTACAATAGCCAAACTATGGAAAGAGCCTAGATGTCCATCAACAGATGAATGGATAAAGAAGATGTGGTATATATACACGATGGAATACTATGCAGCCATCAAAAGAAATGAAATCTTGCCATTCGCAACGATGTGGATGGAACTAGAGGGTATCATGCTTAGTGAA